>CAHIKZ030002346.1:210000-302500 GCA_903632075.3 Acanthosepion pharaonis
GAAGTGAACAAAATTTAAATGGTGTTCCAAGCGTCTACTATTACGCGACCTTTATCGTGGCATAGTAATCTTCTATGTCAACAAAATAGAATATCATCTTTCATGGTGAATATCTTTGTTTGAATGTCCGTATAACTACTCTGAAGATAGCTTATGTGAGTGGAAAGCTTAGATGAAGAACCAACTTAATAAAAAATATCCAAATGTTGGACAATTTTTGTCTTTATTTTCTCCCGAAATTAAAGCAAACACACGAAGTTTACAAAGACATTAATTGTCTGTTATATTTAACAATGAATCCGCTTCATCTCCTCCAAGCTATGGATTAATTAGTAAGACGCGTATCACTAAATCATTATTATCTCACCCACCCACAAAAATCTTACAATTTAAAATATTTTCTGGCAATAATGACTTGCAAAGTGTTGTTAAGCCGTCAATCGAGCAACAATTCAACTGTTTACATCTACGCATAGCTTTCCTACTGCACAGACAAATGCTGCCATCATTGATCAAATAAACCTTTAGAATGCGGTAATTAGTTTATTAATTACGGTGTTCCAATAACTTGGACCGATTCTCAATGTGAATTAAGTTTAAGCGTCTGATGATTTTTCTTTTTGTTCTTCTTTCAGATTTAACAAATTAAGTCCTTGGCAATTTCAACCATGGAAAGATTAACAATCAAACAACATGTTAAAGTTTCAAGAGTGCAATTGAAAAAAAAAGTTGTTCGTAAATTCAAACAAACTGGGTCGGTAGCAAATGTGAATTGCATTGCGTGCTCGTTTACGCCGTTCAGCTGAAAACATTGCTACAGTGCACGAGAATGTGGCCGAAAATCCAGACCCCACTATTCGTAATCGCGCGCAGGAATTGAACCTCAGCCCAACAATATTACATCGTTTCCAATTGCACTCTCGGTTGGTTGATTATTTGACCAAAACAATCGCAAAGTGTGCGAAATACATTTCTGTTTGAATTTCCATAGGCTGTTAAACATAATAGGCTTCGATAACTTTAACACGTTCATTGTTAATCTTTCCATGGTTAAAATTGCCAGAGCCTGGTCAGTACCTAAATGGGTGACCACTTGGGAGTAACAGGTACAGAAAGCTTGGATGTGCGGGTGGTGTAATGGATAATGGCTCGGAATTGTTAGTCGGGGAGTCGAGTTCACTTACGATAATTAAAGTTAAGCAACGTCGAGCCTGGTCAGTACCTAAATGGGTGACCACTTGGGAGTAACAGTTACAGAAAGCTTGGATGTGCGGGTGGTGTAATGGTGTAATTCCCCTCTCCAAGTTCTCCACTGCCGTAACTGGGTATTGAACTCACACTCTTTTGGTCCTGTCACTGGATCTAACTAACGCCTTTATCCACTATGCCACGTATCCTTGAGTGACAAGACCCAAAGAGTGTGAGTTCAGAACTTGGAGAGGGGAATTAACAGGAGATAACTGATAACTGACATCCATTAAACATGGCACGTGGAACTAGAACAGTCTACCCCAGTGAGCGAAATAAAGGGTTCAGTTCGACATTCCAACCACCTGAAGAAGGCCGAAGCGTACAACGGCCGAAACGTCGTAATAAATATGGCGACAAAGATGAGGACAATAGTCCGAATAATGTAAATAGTGAAAACAATCATAGTTGTGTGTGCCATTTACTCTTTTGCTATTTGCTGCTTAAGTTTTCAATGTTATCTGATCTCGATCAAGTCGCCAAAAGATTTATTCGCAAAGAAAATTCATTCTTTAAACAAACAGTTGATTTGAATGTTCATAAATCTTAGACATGAGGATAAAACAATAGCATTTTCCTGACGACTAACTTGGAAACCAATAATCTACATTAAAATTAAAAACGTGTATTAAATTTATCTTAACTTGACACGTAAACAAAACTCATTGCCTGCGGCTTTGCGACTAATACAAACTCATTTTTAGCTATAAATTCAAAAGTTTTCATTTGTAAGGAGTAACTTTCATTCGATCAGTATGAACTGCTACACTGATGCCTTTCCAACACAGATGCTTCTCTGGATACTACAATATTAATCTCCTCAGGTCAAGGGTTAATAGCTATCTTCCTTGTCCTCATGATCTTCATTTTCTTTAAGTTCCACCTATTTCCTTTTACATCCATTAACACTCTACCACGAGTGGCTCTTGAGCCTTGAATTAAATAAACTTTACTATAACTGTTTTTTTTTTTTTTTTTTTTCTCAGGGGAAAATTGGAATTGACCCAAGTCTATTATCGATATTATCAGGACGTTTCGTCTTTCTTCCCCTTCAGATGAAAGTGAGAATCCGGAAAGGTGAAAACACTGAATCGATACGCGCAAACCCGATAAGGAAGTTTGTTGGTGTTTTAAAGAAGAAATGTTAAATAAGAAAAGACAATTCGTGGAATTTAATTTGTAATTCTTGGGACTCGGAAGGAAATACTGATTTTTTTAAAGGTTAAATTTCAGTTAACACATGAGAATTATGAGCGGCTTCGTGATAATGAGATCAGCTTCGGAGAAAATGAAGATGACATTTTTGAAGAGGATTTCTTTTTTTTTTCTTTTTATCACTCTTCTGCTCAACAACAAACGCTCCAGGAGTGCATTTCGATTGCTTACCTACCTACAAACACGAACGAACACACTAATGGAGTAAAAGACACACAGACATACAAGAACATTCACACATGTGCCTAAACAGATAGATAGATAGATAGATAGATAGATAGATAGATAGATAGATAGATAGATAGATGTGAGGAGACTGAAATAGATAGATAGATAGATAGATAGATAGATAGGAAAATGAAAAGTATGACATGTACATAGGTAGATAGATAATTAACAAAATGAGATAGATAGGTAAATAGAGAGACAAGGAAAAGAGTGTGATAGATAGATAGATAGATAGATAGATAGATAGATAGATAGATAGATGTTAGGCTGGTGCATAATTATCAGGCGTTTTTGAAGGTAATTTATTTGTTAATAAAAATTGCAGTTTTGTTTACTTTTTTTAATAAAAATATTATTTTATGTTCAGGTTTTAAAAATGCTGATTGATAATCATACGCTCCGAAATAATCATTTTAAAAAGTTATTATTGAATTTTTATGTTTCTTTTTTCATAATAAATATAGTCGAAAAACGCCTGATAATTATGCATCAACCCAAGATAGATAATGAACATAATTAGATTGATAGATAGATAGATAGATAGATAGATTTACTAGTTTCAGTCATTTTAACAATTGGTTTGTAAGATAAATTCGTTCGTTTTTCACTGATATTTAAATTAACATGCAAAATATTATTTTTGTTTACTCTAGTGTTTTGTGATGCATTGTATTCTTCCTCTTGAACTTTTGTTTATCGTTTCCAAATCGGTAAAAGCGCGTCAGGCTAAATGACGGTTCCGTATAGGATACAGGTTCGAATCCTGTCGGAAGACGAATATTTTCTATGAAAATTTCTCGGACATTCAGGCCGGTAAATGTTATTAATACTGTTTATTATAGACAGAGCATTTACTTAAATATTTGTATCTATAAAAAGAATGTATGAACATAAAAATGTCTTTATATATATATATATTTTTATGAAAAAAAGGGGGTGGTAGAAACTAAAGACCAATGGAAAGTCACATGGGCCAGTGAATAAAATCGTTGGTTAAAGTAAATGACCGAAAGAGTTATGAGTTCAATATCTGGCCACAGCAGTGGAAATAAAAACATGGAGGGTTGATTTACTATAAGGAATTTACTGATACCGAGATATCACAAAAAGGCATGGCACGTGGAATTAGAACAATCTACCTCCGAGAACTAAACAAAGCGATCAGTTCGAAATTCTAACGTATATCACCCGAAGAAGGTCGGAGCGATCAACGGTTGAAACGTCGCGAATATGGCAATAAATATAAGAACAGCAACCCGAAAGATGGAAATCGTTTAAATACCAACGGAAATACTTTATGATATTTTTTATGTTTTGTTCTTTCTTTGGTCCGAAACTTTTTTTGTAGCTTCCGGTTAGATATGTAACAAAATACATTTGGCAAATATTCTTGGAAATAAACTCTCAACCATTTGTTAACTGGGGTAGGGAATGGCTTGGAAAATTTAATGTCCTCAAGGACACATGGCACAGTGGATAAAGGCGTTGGTTAGATCCAGTGACAGACCCAAAGAAGGTGAATTCAATACCTGGTTAAGGCAGGGGAGAACTTTCAGAGGGAAAATTAGCAGGAGATAACTGATAACTGACATCCATCAAACATGGCACGTGGAACTAGAACAGTCTACCCCAGTGATCGAAATAAAGGGTTCAGTTCGAAATTCCAACCACCTGAAGAAGGCCGGAGCGTACAATGGCCAAAACGTTGTGACAAATATGGCGACAAAGATGAGGACAATAGTCCGACTAATGTAAATACCGCAGACATCTCGACTTAAGTAACTTTCTCACAGCCGCGACGAGGCTTCCCGTTGTCTTTTTGAGGCAATTTTTCTAACGAGCTTTCTTCTGTGGTACATGAATTTAAGCGTATTACTAGATTGGCACATAGGTCTCATTGTTTTACTGATTTTTATATAGATGTAAATGTAATTTTTAATCTAATAGTTTCTTTTTTTCACACTTCTCGACAGAGGAATTCGCTTCAGATTTTATTCTTCTGCTACGTACGATGTTCAAAAATTCAAATCTTCTGTCTTTTATGGTCCTTTCTCCTTTTTAAAATCGTCTCATTCTCTTCCACTTAGAGTAACTCTTTACATATTAGTGGCATTATCGTATTGCTTGCGGTAATCTGATTTAAAATATACCAAATGTCTTCTTTTGACAAAATCTGTTATCATTGATCTTACTTATAAAACGCAGATTGTGTGTGTGTGTGTCTGTAACGTTTATATATTGGATCGGATTTCCTACATTTTTCAACCGATTTCAACAAAACTTCACAGGACTACATAAAATTACCTTGTGGTGGTTCTAACAGCGCCAAAAATGGGAAAAATATAATTGTTTTTGCACAAAATCAATTTGAAAACACGATTAAGAGACATCGTGAAAATGAAAGGGGGACAACTCAAATCGGATTTCCTATATTTTTCAGCCGATAAAACAAAACTTCACTTTTTTTTTTTTTTGACAGGTAGTGTTTCTTATTCTCTTGCACACTTTTTCTTTATTTTAACATTCAGAATGCTTTAAAATTCCATTTACAAGACAATTATTTATAATAAAATTCTATTCAATTGGGAGACTCATAAAGATTGAAAATAGTGTTTTTTGTTTTGAGTTTATTTTGACCAATTCGTAAAAAAATAAAAAAATAAAAAAAATAATTAAGACATGCGTGTCCGTCAACCTTAAATAATAATCTAACGATCTCTACTGATTGTACGAATACAAACATCGGATAAATTATTTATCTTTAGGGAAAGATAATGAAATCTAAACATACACAAGTCCTAACTAAAAATAATAACCGGAACGGGAAACTACTTTAAATACACATGGTGTCCAATCTTTTACGGTATTCAATAAGTAAAAATCATAAATTGTAAAAAAAGATTATTATTACAGAAAGGCTACTAAAGAATGAGATTTGTTAGTTCATAATTAATAAACCCAAATAAAGTTAATATTTTTTTGTATTAGAAACAACGAGTGGAAAATATATTCAAATCAGAATTCTAATTATGAATCACCACAAGCAAAATATGCATTTTTTTTTACTGTATTCAATAAGTAAAAAATCATAAATTGTAAAACTAAAAAGATTACAGAAAGGCTACCTACATTTGTCAACCGATTTCAACAAAACTTTTTTTTTTGGCATAGTGTTTCTTATTGTCTTGCACACTTTTTCTTTATTTTTACATTCAGAATGCTTTTAAAATTCCATTTACAAGACAATTGTTTATAAAATTATTCTATTCAATCAGGAGACTCATAACGATTGAAAACAATGTTTTTGTTTGAGTTTGGGTTTGACCAATTCGTAAAAAAAAAAAAACCCAACTAATTCAGACATGCGTGTCCGTCAACCATAAACAATAATTTTTGTCAATTTTATTTTTCAGTCTTTATGATGGTGGATACTTGATCTATCTCTTACTGTTATATCCCCGGGCAACGCCGGGCTCTACTGCTAGTTGTGAATAAAACTAATTGAAAAAAAGAACTTTCATTGGTGTCGAAATTAAAAATTGCTGTCCAAGTTCACCCAATGTATATATAAGTATTCTCACTCTCTTTTGTAGGTATAAATCGTTTTATACCTATGTCTTCCCCCACCTGCTCATATCTATCTATATATCTACCTCAGTTTTTTATCTATCACAATTTGTTCATATCCATTTATCTATTTAAGTCTGTTCATATCTATATATCTATCTCACTCTGTTCATCTATATATGTGTGTGTGTGTGTGTGTGTGTGTGTGTGTGTGTGTGTGTGTGTGTGTGTGTGTGTGTGTGTGTAAATGTGAACATTCAGAGGCGACAGGCAGTTTCATGCTAGGCACAATGGTCAGTCAGCCTGGCAATTGCGCCTAGCATGAAACAGCCTGTCGCCTTTGAGTATTGACTTTAATGTTCACTTTTATATTTATGTGTACATAGGCTCTATCTCTGATATTGAGCACTTTATCCCATAAATATAGCACACCTTAAAACTATATTTCTTTATATATCCAAAACTTGAAAGACAGCAGTAGCACTAATATATATATATATATATATATATATATATATATATATATATATAGTGATTATACGGAATAAATTCCAATAACCAACAAATCCATATACACCAATCCTATATATACACTGCATGCCAAATTATCATCGAGATAACTTTTTTCTAATATTTCAAAAACCGTCCAATCAATTCACACAAGATTTTCACACAATGTTGGCAACTGACTTGCGTAATCACTGAAATTTTCGTACTGATCTGCGCAATGTAAACAAACTGTCGCCATATTTGTTATCAGCACTGTGATTTGAGTGTGCCAAATTATTAGAAAAGTGTAAGAATTTAGTGAAAAGATGGGTCATAAAAGCAGTTTAACTATCACCTCAGAACTCTCAAAAGGTAAATCTATCCTAGAAATTTCTAAAATGATAGGAGGTGTCATCAAACAGTGAAAAGTTCACCGCTGACCCTACACAAGTACGCAAAGGGCAGATAAAGGCAAGCCGAGTGTTATTTCGTCGTCTCATGTCATGACTTAAATGAGAGGCCACGAAGAACCCTGGACTTACCAGTCAAGAGCTTTTCATCGCATTGGGGATCATACTGTGTCTAAAAGTACTCGGTGTGGGTATCTGAGGGAAATAGCAACAACAGTCAAACCTGTATCGAAGCCTCCGTTGACGAGAAATCACATTCAAAATCAACTGAAATGGGCCGAGGACAATATGAAGATTGACTTCTCTAAAGTTTTGTTCACAGACGAAACTCGAGCAACAATTGATGGTCCAGATAGATGGTGCAAGGCTGGGTAATGAACGGACAGTGTTGAGACGCCAACAAGGCGGTGGAGGCATAATGATCTGGGGGTGGTATTATTGGAAAAACATTAGTAGGTCCATGGAGAGTACCAGATGGCGTCAAAATGACTGCTGATGCATACATAGCGTTTATGAAGGAGCATCTTGAACCGTGGATAAAAAGGCAAAGAGCTGCCTTCAGAAGGGCCATTGTTTCTATGCAAGATAATGCTCCCTCACATGCTGCTCACAAGACTACTGAATATTTGAAACAGTTAGGCTTCGATGGACCTCGAAAAATGAAGTGGACAGCAAATTCTCCAGATTTGAACCCTATCGAAAACCTTTGGAGCATCATGAAGCGAAGAGTGTACACCAACGGACGACAATTCAGGAGCAACGCTGAGTTGTGGGAAGCAATTCTTGACATATCTCGCGGCATTACAGAAGATGACATCCTACAATCAACAAATTCTATGGATCGTCGACTTCTTCAAGTAATTTCAAAACAGGGAAAGCACATTCCCTATTAATTTGTTTAAAACTGCGCCTTTGTTTGTAGCTGTTATTATTTGTTTGATTATCTTATTTATTAGCTTCTTTTGATCATAAACATTCACGTGCAACATTAATAAATGTTTTGTTTGCTGAATTCTGGGAATTTTACTAAACCTTTCTAATAATTTAGCACGCTCAAATCACCGTGATGCTAACAAATATGGCGCCAGTTTATATATATATATATATATATATATATATATATCTTCTGCTGTCTTTCAAGTTTTGGATGTTGTTGATGCTGAGGTTGAAAATTTGATGTCATTTATATAAATTTAAATGACAAGAAACTCCACCAGAAATTTGGAAACGGTGTACTGCTTGGAATTTGCACCGGAAGCTGCAATACGAAAATTTCAGAGGAGAGTGCAGAGGATTGAGAAAGAATTAGATGTCTAATGGTGGTTACGAAGGTGTTTGGAGTAATCACTTTGTGATGGCGACATTATGCCTCCATTAATCTTTCCACATTGCCTCCGACTTAACACAGAGGTCCACATCAAATGCCTTGGGGAGGTAGTGCTTCACTGTATCAAGAGGGTGGCTACTGGAAGATCTTATGCCTGGCAACAGGAGTCTGCATCATGGCATATAAGCAGGGAGAACACAGTCATAGCTGTCATACAATTTCTCCAACCCCATCACCCCTTACATCAGGCCATCTAACTCCCCAGAATGTAACCTCCTCGATTATTATGTGTGGGGCGCAGTTGAACTTCGTGTAACACCAAAGATGAAGTGAAGGCAATGATTATGGCAGAAGTCCTCAACGTAAACAAGGAAACCGTCCAGAAGGGACGCAAGTGATTCCAAAGTCGTCTGGAGGCCGTGCTTGAAGCCATTGGCTATTTTATTGAATAAATTTACACTTTAGTATTTCAAGACATTTTTATATAATTATGTAATTTTGGTAAATATAACTTTTATAGATAGATCGATAGAATAACTCAGATCTGAAATACTTAATTTTTGTAGGCATAAAAAGCCCGGTTATTTGAATAATGGAATTTTTTTCGGGTGGCGGCTTTATCAATAAAAAGACACTTTGTCCAAGCCTCCTTTACTTTGTTTTTGTTTTTATACCAATTTTTCACTCTTTCTAGTGGCCATTTTTTCAATAAAATGTCGTTTGGGCCAAGCCTTTTTAGTCAGAGGTATCCTGATGACCCGGTAGGTAGATACGTACTAACACTTTAGGTATTCTAGTTTTTGCTCGACTTAGTGTATTGAGCACTTTTACGTATCAGTTAAAGTAACTCGGTCGATGTATTTTTTTCTTTTGGATCCACATTGCAGTGCTGATTGATTATTTTCAAGTAGCACGGATGTTTTTAGTCTTTTCTTCTTTTTTTTTTAATTTTTTCCTTGATATCGATTTGTCTAATATTTTTATTTACAAATTGTATTATCTTTTTTTCAGACAGCTATCTCTATCTATCTTTGTTCATTAACAGTTTTTCTATCTATCTCTCAATCTATCTATCTGGCTGTCTATCTGTCTATCAATCAATCTGCCTGTCTCAATTTGTTTATATCTAATTCATTCTTTTATCTATCTATCTATCTATCTATCTATATAGCTTTCTATCAGTCTGTCTGTCTCTCTGTCTATCTATCTATCAATCTGTCTCAATCTGTTTATATGTATCTAATTCATTCTTTTCATATCTATCTATCTATCTTTGATCATTAACTGTCTATCTATCTTTATTTCTGTCTATCTATCTATCTATCTATCTATCTATCTATCTATCTATCAATTTGTCTGTCTCAGTCTGTTTATATTTACCTAATTCATTCTTTTCAAATATATCTTTGTTCATCATCTATCTATCTATCTGTCTGTCTGTCTGTTTCTCTCTCTCTCTCTCTCTATATATATATATATATATATATATCTTTCTATTAATCTATCTGTCTGTCTATCTATCTATCAATTTGTCTCAATCTGTTTATATCTAATTCATTTTTTCATATCTATCTATCTTTGCTCATTATCTATATATATTACTATCTATCTGTCTGTCTATCTATCTGTCTGCCTGTCTGTCTCTATATATATCTATTAATCTGTCTGTCTGTTTATCTATCAATCTATCTGTTTCAACCTGTTTATATCTATCTAATTCATTCTTTTCATATCTATCTTTGCTCATTATCTATCTATCTATCTATCTATCTATCTATCTATCTGTCTGTCTGTCTATATATCTATATATCTGTCTGTCTGTCTGTTTCAATCTGTTTATATCTATCTTAACAGTTTTTTATTTGTCTATTCGCATCTATCTATATCTTCTTATCTATATATCTATTTCGATCTCGCTCAGTCCCTTACTCTCTCTCTCTCTCTCTCTCTCTCTCTCTCTCTCTCACTTTTCGTATTTATTCCGTTCACATCATCAGTCTATGGATTTCTTTTCCTATCAACCAGTTTTCACTGATTTACAAATGAACACTTCCTCTTGTGTGCAATTTCGTTGGATATTGTATACTTCATCTAATAATTACTCACTTCGAAATTCCTCTACTCCAAAGCTCATGAGGCAATTGAACACTGTCCTCGTCACAGATTGTTTTTCTTCTGGTCATAAGACAACTTAACACGTACCCTCTTGAAATAATGTGTCGTCAATTAACTAGAGTGTTATCTTTGTGGAACCGCTTCCCGGATAAATGCCTTCGAGGTTATCAAACTGATGATGGAAGATATTTATACAAGTCTGTAACAATAGAAGTTCATCAATCTGAACAACGATTATGTGACAAGATAATATGATAGCGTTGGTAACAATAGCATGATGTTTTATTTATATACTAAGAATATACTATTTATACGTTAATAATATACTATTTATATACTAATAATATACTATTTATATACCAATAAACGTGTTCAATGAGTTAAGCTTACAATTAAAACCCTATATATATTTTATATACTTTTCTTGTGTTTGAATATATGTGATTTATTTTCTGGGCAGAAATTGTGTAAAATCCGAATGTTCTATATATCCGAGCGCTTCAGAAACATATATTAAAATCTACATATTCAGTTAAGAATGCCTAATAGAATAGGCGAAAGTGCCCAGAAGACAAATCACTTAAACGAACACAAGAAAAATTGAATAAAAAAGCTTAATGACAGTACCATTTCAGTCGATCCCAGCTTAGGGCAATCTGATGTCTAGCCACACTAATGAGCTGTGATATAACGAAACAGTTTGTCTGTGGATGACAATATATACGCCCCCGAAAAAGTTAATTCCGGTCGAGCACTCTTGAAGAAAGCGCAAATTTGCAAATAATGACTACTACTGCTAATACTGCAAGGGTCTTCTATGAATTAACCACTGTCGATCACTAGCATGTTTATTCGAAGAATACGTACGTAAAAATCCGCCTTCCTCTCTCCCGGGCGGTGATAGCTCAGGAGTAAAATCTTCGACTGATGCCAAATCAATAGGGTTTCTTCAATACCCAGTAAATCCTTATAAAAATTATAGTTTTACGTATATTAAAACGTAGTATATATATATATATATGTGTGTGTGTGTGTGTGTGTGTGTGTGTGTGTGTGTGTGTGTGTGTGTGTGTGTGTGTGTGTGTGTGTGTGTGTGTGTGAAAAATAAATTGAATTAAAGTACAAAGCTCTGTTCCATCCTCAAGCGAAATTTTTGGAATACCTATATATATATATATATATATATATGAATCTAAGCCTTCGGCTCGCATGATCATTATTTATATATTGTTAAATATAACAGCTTGAGGCAATCGGGTGTCTAACCACAGTGATGAGCTGTGAGACAGTGAAACAGTCTGTCTTTGGATGACAATATATAAGCCCCCGAAAAATTTAATTCCGGTCAAGAACTCTTGAAGAAAGCGCGAATTTGTAAACAATGACTACTACTGCTAATATTGCAAAGGTATTCTATGAATTGAGCACTTTCGGTCATTGACTTGTTTATTCGAAGAATAGGTACGTATAAAAACGCCGGGCGAGGATAGTTCGTGGGTAAAACTTCGACTGATGCCAAATCAGTAGGGTTTCGATCCCAGCTTGGGACAATTGGATGTCTAGTCAAACTGATGAGCTGTGATACAGCGAAACGGTCTGTCTGTGGATGACTATATATATATATATATATATATATATATATATATATATATATATATATATATATATATATATATATATATATATATAAGCAAATATATGGATATAGATCCGACAGTATGAAGAAAAAAATATACGGAAAAACAAACAAAAATCCTTATATGCAATTATGCTATTTTAATGTTAATATAATGTCAACGTCGGACGTTTCGGTCTAATAAACCATCTTCAGGACATATTCATAAAATATAATTAACATTATCAATTCTTTGTCATGTTAATTATATTTTATGAATATGTCCTGAAGATGGTTTGTTTTTTCCGTATACGTCTGTTTATTTTATGCAAATTCTTTTCATATAGTCTGATAAGCTTAATAAAATTATCACTAAAAACGAAAGAAAATCACCATATTGATACATGTTTTTTACTCCTATCTAAGCTTTCGGCTTACATAAGCCATTATCAAAGATGACAATAACTTCAAAATATATTAGACAATACACAGACAAAACAATAATGATAGTCTGTTTTTTATTTTTTATTATGCTTTTCTTCAACCTGAGCTTTCGACTCAGATGAGCCATCATCAGCATAGCAAACTTCTACGTAAACATAACATGATTTTATCTTTGATGGTGAGCTTCTCTGTTGTAATGTCCCTATAACTAGTCTCATAATGGCTCATGTGAGATTCAAAGCTTACATTCATATATATATATATATATATATATATATATATATATATATATATATATACTTTTTAATATACGTAAAACTATATAATTTTTTGTTGTTTTTTAATCAACTCCACCTCAGAGAAAGAACTGAGACATAAGGATTTACTGGGTGTTGAAGAATTAGAAAACATATACATTGCCAAGAAGTGAGAACAAAAGAAGAGTAACCAGGAAGATATTAGATAGCGATTGATACTGCATTTAAATTTTTTTTTTCTTTTTTCATTTTTTTTTTTTTTTTTTGAAGATTAAAGTGGGTTGGAAAACATGGACCCGGAAGAGAGTTCCACAAGCGAAGAGTGCGAAAAGTAGAAATAAAATAAAAGTTACGGTGACATCGAGCCAACTTAACTGTAAATTGTTGTGATCTCGTCACCAGGCTAGTACTGTAACAAAGCGAGGAGTTTATCCGAATAATTACCGTGAACTTATGTATAGAAAAAGCACAGAGAAGCAACTTCAGGGCGATGGGAAAGTGAATAAAGCCGAGACGTCAGGTCTTGGCCAATAATATTGCTATTTCTGCTTTGAATTTTATCAGTGATCTCTAGATATATAGCAGGAACTCCGGACCATATTTAGCAGCAATATTCTAAGCATTAACGAATGGTAGACTTATAGATATGCAAGATAGATTCTGGAGAGAAGAAATTTGCTGATTCTTCTTCAAGGAGATGAAGGTAAATACCAGGAACATCGAACCATATATGACAGCAATATTTTAAGCATGGACGAATCGTAGACTTATAGATATGCAAGATAGATTCTGGAGAGAAACATTGTCTAGCACAACACAGTTAACGAATTTTCTTAGCAGCTGACCCAGCATTTGATTCAATATAGTATTTCCACTTGATATCAGCTATGATTGTTAGTTCGAAAGGACGCAAGGAGTAACTCTGCTGGAGTTTAACATCAGCCAGATTGATGAAAGGAAAGAAGGGATCTCCCAGATAGAGAGCAGTTTAGTTTTAGAGGCGGTGAAATTGACAAGCCACCGTTTGCCCCAATTAACAACAGACTGAAGGGATTTTTTTCTACATCAGCCGCCAATTTGAAGTTATCGAACTGATCTGACTGACTATGGAGATATGAGTAAATAGTTGTGTAATCGGTATAGATACCAAATTGAAAGCCGAAGCCATCGGGAGTTCGTTAATGAAACTTAAAAAAAAGCCCAAGGATAGAGCACTGGAGCCATCTTTATTAGTAGAGAAGGATCGAGAATAATGACCTTTTAGGATAACTTTTATTTCACGATTTAATAAGAAAGAGTGGATCAGTTTTAAAAATTGTCAGAGATGCAACTTGTGAAAAAGACATGTATGCCAAACCCTGTCGAACGCTTTCAATTATTTCCAAACGCAACAACCTGAGCTTCACCATTCTTATCTAGAGCTTGATAAAATCTTTCCTCAATTATCATCAGTACATCAGCAGTGTACCTAAAGAGAGCCAAAAGCATACTGCTTGTCTAAAAAAATACTTCACCAATTCAGCATATTTCCCAAAAAGAGTTAAAAGGACGATAGTTGGAAGGGTCTGGCGATTCAGCTGAATTTTTAAGAATTGGAACAACAGATGAGGCTTTCCAACAGACATGAAAGCAATAGACAACTAGGCATTTATTATACTTTTTAGAAAGAACAAGATCCAATTCGAAAGCAAACGTCTTAAGGAGTATTACAAGTATACCATTTTTGCCAATAAATAGCTCAACTCTAACCGTAAGTTCTATGCTAAGAGTTTCTTCTCTAGATCATTTCGCTTCTGGCATACTCTTCGGGTTTCTTGCTTTGCAGTCAAATTTGATCTTCAAAAATGTAAATGCAATATTAATCGTTGTCTTCTTCATTTCTGGCCTTCTATAGTTTTTTCTCCTTAATAATGCTTTTCTTTATCTTATATTCTTCTAGACTCTGCGTCTTAGTAGCTTTATCTCCTTTTTTGAAGTAAAATGTTTTAAAAAATAAATTTTGTTGGTATTCCCCCAAACTTGCACAAATAAAAAATTACTACAAAATATACCCAAATCAAATATATTAGGGAAACTTTCAGAAGATTTAAAATACGTATTTATGAACACAAAAGCGATTTTACGCACAACAATTTATCAAATGCATTTGTTATATACAGAAATAAATTCAACCACAACTTTGAACTAAAGAATGTGAAGCTTATCAAAAGAGAAATTAACTTAGTCATACATAGAAATAAATTCAACCACAACTGATCAAAATAATGCCTCAAAAGATAAAGTAACTTAGAAAGAAAATTCTCGAGATTGCCGCTATCTCTTATCAAAATATAAATATAAATATGTGCCCCATGTTTTTTTACAATATCTTCATTCCTGTACTACTTACCCGAGCTAAAATACATAATTACAAAATGTTAAATAAAAATTAAAAGATAATGGTTAAACCCATGTCCTAATATTATTCAAAATATATAACATGGAAATTGTATCACTTCGTGTCTGCCATAGCTTACCTAACGTTTCAGGGAGCTTTCTTTGACTCTCTCTCTTTCTTTGACTCTATCTCTCTCTCACACACACACACACACACACGCACACACATATATATATATATATATATATATATATATATATATATATATATATATATATATAGAGAGAGAGAGAGAGAGAGAGAGAGATATGACAACCAGATAAGCTGAACAAATCATTTAATTAAAGTGGTGAAGGCTTTGTGCAAAATCAACCACACTTTTTGAAGAGCCGAATACACAGACCTGATGCACCGGGTGCCATGAGGTCACCAACCGGCCCTCGGCAGGTTTTCAATTCAAAATTGTCCTTCTAGACTTTAGAACGCGGTTTGTCCTGCTGGGTAAATAGAAGGTCAGATTCATAACTTTCCCAAGGGCATTAGCACGTAAGTGAATGTAATGGATTCGACTAGAATTCTCGATTCCTCAATCCGAACCGCTATCCATTACACCACCATTCCCCATATATATATATATATATATATATATATATATATATATATATATATATATATATATATATATATATATATATATACCGGCTCCACGAATTGTAACTGTAGAAAGAAGGACGAATACCCTCTTGGTAGCAAGTGCCAACAAGAGTGCGTAGTCTACCAGGAAAAGATATATAGAAATAAATTTTAAATTGTTATTATTATTTAACCACCTCAGTAGTTTCAAAAACGATCCTATAAACATAGTACAGCCCTGTCCACTTATATATGGAAGATTAAAAAGGAAGACAATAATGATCCCATTTTAAAATAGGAAATATTAAAAAAAAAATTTATAAATATAAGGCAGGCGATAAATTTTGTTCACTATGCATGGAGGAAAAGCTAACTATCGCTACCCAGAAAGAACCCCAAAATTTATTAAACCAAAAATCGGAAATTCTTAGTAGGTGCCGACGTAAGAAAAAAATGGTTATTAGAGTAACATGTTGTATGTTTTGGGGGGTTTTTTGTCACGTGGTCATGGTTTTATTTGGTTTTATCAATAAATATTGTTACATTATTCGCCTTATTAGCCAGTTTTACCCTGATGAACCGTTTAAGTAAAACTTAGGTAGGTTTGCCTGGCTCCTTTGGATTATTTTAGTTTATATATATATATATATATATATATATATACCTTTATTGAGGGCATTGCCGTATCAAAATGTATCCTTTAAATCTTTTCTTTATTCTTGTCTGATAAAGTTTACCTTCCTTTGCAAATATGTTTTTGAAGTCTCCCTCGTTTACAAACTCTGTAGCGTTTCTTTTGGCACGTTCCTGGTTGACTTGAAGCAAAGAAGTAAAAATAAAACTTGTGTATACCCACAAAAATATTCTTAAAAACAGCAGAACGTGCTGAAGAAACGGAGTTTTCTTTTTAGAAAGGGAAGCATCAGCTTGTAAATTGTCACAAAAGAAAAAATTGGACAGTCCTGAAAACGCATGCTTGAAATTTTATAGCAGACGACAACCAAACTGGCAAGACATTTATTCTCTCTGACGTGAATATGGATACACATTTTGTATTTTTCTTCTTACATAAGTAGTCTTGTAAATTATAAAAGTTTCATAGTAAAAATATTCGAAAATAATTCTATGAATTTTAAATATTTTTATTTCGGTTAAAGTATCTTTAGAATTATCGTAAATAAAATTGTTTTAAATGTGCTAATAAATGAATGAAACTGACTTGAGCATAAATATAACAGTGGCCCAAACTTTTCTTACGAGAAAAGCTATTTAATCCTTGCTTATTATATATATATATATATATATATATATATATATATATATTCATTGATGCATGCTTCATTAAATAATATAGACAAGTTTTGTCTATTTATTTTAAGTAATTTCCTTTCATATTGTCTGATAAGCTTAACAACATTATCATTGAAAAGGCGAAAGAAAATCACCATGTTGATACATGTTGAAATCCAATATATATATATTGATATATTGAAAATGTAATTGTCATCTTTGATAATGGCTTATGTAAGCCGAAAGCTTAGATTGGATTTAAACATGTATCAATATGGTGAAATAAACTTGTCTATATTATTTAATGAAACAGGCATCAATGAAAAATTGCTGCCTAAATATACACTATATATATATATATATATATATATATATATATATATTTATGTCATAAATTTTTTAAATAAATAATTATATATATATATATATATATATATATATATATATATATATAAAATTGTATCGTTAGAGTTGAATCGGACCAGGAAACAATAATATTAAAAAGTGCTCAATAACAGTGCGAAAATATAATGTAAGAGTAAAAAGTAACATAGTAATCCGAATGTCTTTCTTGAATTGGCAGTGAAGAGTTCTCTTCACTGCCAATTCAAGAAAAACATTCGGATTACTAACACAAAAACAGAGAATGTCTCATATCGAGAATATTTAACATTGAAAAACATAAAAGAAAAAAAATTTATTATTTTTAATAATATGTGGAAATCTCCGCCTTTTACCAGATGACGGTCGCGAGACCAGCAACCCGTGTAGTAAAATTATGGAAAATAAAGCATAATATTTAAAAAAAAAAAATCCACAATACAACCCAAAAAGTTTGCGGCACCTCTCTTCTCTTCATTTTATATATATATATATATATATATATATATATATATATATATATATCCCTCTCGCCTTCTATATCCTCCTCCCTCCCTCTCCCCCTCCCTCTCCCCTTTCTTTTTCTTCCTCCCTCATCCCCTTCATCTCTCTCTCCTCTCTCTCTCCCTATTTCCTCCCTCTCTCCTCCCCTCTCCTCTCTCCCTCCATCTACGTTTCATTTCTCTTCCTCCCTCATGCCCTCCTGTTACTCTTCCTCTCCCTCCTTCTCTCCCCCCTTCTCCCCCTCTCTCCCTCCCTCTCTCCCTCCCTCCCTCTCTCCCCTCCCTCTCTCTTAACATTGCTTCAATTAACTGCAATTTGCCTCGCAGTGAATACAAATTCTTGACGTTTTCTTGTTTATAGTCTAACGTTTTCTTTCTCTCTCAAACATTTTCCTTTTCCATCTTTGGAGAGTTCACTTCCTCCTCCCTCTTGTAGATTTCTTTATTTTCATCTCAAGAATATTTTACTATTATTTTCTGTGTTTTTTTTTCTTTTTTTTTTTTCTTTTTTTAAATATGCCTCTTCAAAATGTCTATTTTCGAATCTTTTTCTACGTATTACAATATCTGTGGTTTAATGGATAGCAGCTCGAAATGAGAACTAGATGAGCCGAGTTCTATATTCCAGTCAGGTTCCTTACGTTCTATTACCGATAAATATCCTTGCAAAAGATATTAATCCACCCCCTCATATATGAGTTAAATATTAAAAGAATCATTGCTTTATTTTCAATGAAATATTTACTCGCAATAATAAGCTATTCTTATAATCCCAAATTAGTTTCGGCTTTGAATAATCCATAAAGAGTTGATAAACGAAAAAAAAAGTCAATGCCATATATTACCTTCTTTTACCATTTTTTTTTCTTCTTTATCTTTTAATTCATTCGCTCTTTCTCTTGATTTGTTCTTTCTTTTTTATAGTTTCTTTCTATTCTTTTTATTGCTTTTTCTCTTCTTTCTCATCACCTATTTGATGTCTTCTTTCTTCTTTTC
Organism: Acanthosepion pharaonis; assembly: GCA_903632075.3. NCBI lineage: Eukaryota > Metazoa > Mollusca > Cephalopoda > Sepiida > Sepiidae > Acanthosepion > Acanthosepion pharaonis. Next base: position 229,096 of record CAHIKZ030002346.1, read on the forward strand.
TTTTTCTTTTGTTTAGTTTCTATTTTTCCTTCTTTCTACCTATACTTTTTTCTTTCATCTTCATCATCATTTTTGATGTTCATAATGTATATTAATTCAGTTCATTTCCTTTTTTTTCTTTATTTCTCCTTATTATTTCTCAACACATCGTAATGATTTATTCAGTCCATCATTAGTCACTTCTTTTTTTCTTTCTTTCTTTTTTTTTTATTCAGGCAAAATCTTTGCATTGAAATATTCTCAGCAGTTTTTTTTTTCTCATTCTTCATCATTGTTTTTTTGTTAGTTTCATTTATTAAAACCGTCTTTCAGTCTTTTCCTCCCTCTTAATAAACGCTTTCGTTTCTCTCTTTCAATTTGTGTCATAAAATTCCTATGTCTCTCATTTTTTTTCTTTTTATTTCTATTTATTTTCCTTCACAAGTTTCATTATTCTACTCCATTTTCCTTCATTTTGTCACGTTTTCTTTCCCTTTTTTCTCAATCCTTTAGTTTCTATATGAAGAACAAAATCGCTTCCAAAAGAATCCATCATTTAACTTTATTTTTTCCTTTACAACACGCCTTCTATCTATTAGTGAATTATAATCCAAACAAGCTTGAATCAACAATGACAGACATTTTCTTGCCTTTTGTGCCAGGCGTCTTGTCATTTCGACTGTTTGCTTTGACTGCAATGTATACAATTATCAGCCTCGATTTCATTTCCACGCAGAGCATTTGACTTGGTGATACATCATTGCAGTCTTTCTTTTTTGCATGTGAAGGTTTAAAGAAACAAATGATTGATAGTTCAAGTCGGATTGGCGTCGCTGGATATTCTCGACTGTTTATTGTCCGTCAGTTAAAAAATACCTTTGCTGCTTCCATTCATATCCATGTCATTTCAAGAATTCATTGATCCATTCCGACACTCCCTCTCTCCCTCACACACATATGCATGTATGCCTCGATAACTGTATCTATTTGTATATTTTATATATACGATTTTCCACGATACTTAGCCTGAGATGGAATTATGAGCTGAATTTTTATCTGACATTTTCACTGCAATATGTTCAGTCAATGGCATTAATATTAACTATTCAAGTGCATTGACAACGAAAGAAATTATGTTGACAAATCAGTTGTAAAATAATGTTGTTTTTGGGTTTTTTTTTTCCATCGTTGCGCTACAGATTTACTGATACACCGACAAAGTGGAGTAATAAATAGCGGCTCGGATTGAGGAATGGGAGAGCCGAGTTCGAATTCCAGTCTAATCCATTATATTCCCTTACGTGCTAATGCCCTTGAGAAAGATATGACTCCTCTTCTTCTCCAACAGTTGTGGATAAGTAGCAGGGCAGACTGGGTTCTAGAGCGAGCCTTGGGTGGCAGCTGGTCTAGGAGAAGGACAACTCTGAATCATTGAAATCGGACCAATGGGTGTGGAGGAGTTCCTTGGACATGCGCACATACTGTAACAATATGTGTGCATGTAATATTTTTGAATTTGTAGGTCTGATTAATTGGATCTTGATTACGATTCTAATTTAATAAATCATAAGCATGGAATATTAGTGTTTAAGCCTTTTATATTATATTTTTGCTCTATCTTGTAAATTGAGCTCTACCTGGATTCTGTAAAAAAGGTCGGTAAAAAAATGTTTTTTCTTATTGTCTTTATTCATATTATCCTTTTACAGATATATCTTATTTCCCTCTGAATTTATACACACATGTACACACGTGCACGTGTGTGTGCGTATTCTTTATATTTCTATTTTAGAATACCCGAAGCAAAATTACAATTTGTATATATATATATATATATATATATATATATATATATATATATATATATATATACAGTTGTATATTGAGGCAGCAGTCCTTCGTTTATGCATGTTTCATTAAAAACGACAGACAAGGTACTACACTTAAGCTTTTTATTTTTTTTATTTTTATTTTTTTTTGTGTTCTAACAATGGCTTTCTTTTCTGGACAAAGAGTGTGTAAAAACTGTCCAAATAATTTATATTTCCGAGCACTTTCGGCTATACCTTTAGCCATTAAATAACCCATTGAGGTTGTTATACCGTAAAACAAACCAAATCAAATTGAAATAGTTATCACAAAAACGTCATTTTTCATCCCCAGACAAACAATGACCAAAAACAAATTTTCCATATATATTTAGCTACATTGGGAAGAATATTAGCATAATCCAGAACTTATGCGGGGGTGGGTGTCAAAGTGCGTCCATACGGATAGAAAATACATTCATTAAATACATAAAAAAATAGAAAGGCGTGTAAGACAAGAATGTGTGTTCTCACCGGACTTATGCAACATTTATAGTAAAGTGATTCTGAAAGAATTAGTTCTAACATGATTTATTATTGATATCCATTATTGACAGCATTATTGACAGCCATTATTGTCAGCCATCATTGACAACCATTATTGACAGTATATTTGACAGCCATTATTGATAGCCATTATTGATTGCATTATTGACAGCATTATTAATAGCATTATTGACAGCCATTATTGACAGATTTATTGACAGCCATTATTAACTGCCATTATTGACAGCATTATTGATTGCATTATTTGCATCCATTATTCACAGCCATTATTGACAGCATTATCGATATCATTACTGACAGTCATTATTGCCTGCATTATTGATAGCATTATTGAGAGCCATCATTGACAACCATTATAGACAACATTATTGACATCATTATTAACAGCACTATTGATAGAATTATTGACAGCCATTATTGACTCCATTATTGATAGCATTATTGAGAGCCATCATTGACAACCATTATTGACAGTCATTATTGACAGCATTACATATGTAGATGAAATGGTGTTGATAGCAGACACAGAAAGGAAGATACAAGAATTCCAACAGTAGGTCGTAAAGGAAGGCGAAGAAAATGGGCTCAACATTATTTTTTTAAGAAGACAGAATATATGGTTGTCAGCAAATGGAAGAGACCAAGATGTGAATTACTAAATGGGGATGACAAAATCAAGCAAGTACAAAATCTTAGATATCTAGGAAATGTTTTAATGGGCGACGAAATCTGAAGCCACATTAGGATAGGGAAAGATGCCTTCCTGTAGCTAAGCAAAGTGTGAAGGAACGAGTAAATCTTGTTAGAAACAAAGTACTTCATTGTTATGTAATAACGGTTTTCCGATATGACAGAGAATGTCGGACAATCTTCTTAAAGAAACTTGAGGCAACAGAAATGTGGTTCTACAGAAGGATGCTGAGAATAACATGGACTGGACATGTGAGCAACGAGGACGTTTTAGATGAACTGTAAATTAAAAAAGACACTTATACATAACATCAGAAAGAGACAGCTGAAATTTCTAGGGCACGCAATGAGGAAAGAAGGCTAAAAACTTTGATACTCACAGGACATATTAAAGGTTAGACCCACAGAGAAAAACAGCGTATTGCCTGCAGAACGAACTTTTGTAAATAGTTGACAGATTAAGGATTAGAAGAGATAGATTTACTATGCGCTAAAAAGACTAGAATTTTGTGGAGATCCACGGCGTGAAGGGACACGGCGCATAGAAGCAGATCTAATTTTAACACAATCCCTTACGCCGACATATTTTATTATAACTCATGAAGCCTTTGAGGCCTGCTTTCCTGAACAAATTTTAACCCTTCTGTCTGAGCTGAGTCAAAATCCGTAAATAATTCTTATGTAATGTTTCACGGTATATATAAAAATATTTACAAATGTTTATCCAACGTTCCACCGGTAGCTGGACATTAAGTCATTTTTCTCTACCGCTGTTCAACCGGTGGCTGGGCATTACGTCATTTTTCTCTACCACCGGCAAAGCTGTGGGCTGGGTTGAAAGGATTAATTAGCGAATTTCGTTAAGTGATTTGTTAAAATGAAAATGATCTTTTCTGGAAAGGGCACATTATTGAAATGCGTACGTGTGCGTAAAAATTCAGAGGAAAATAAAATTTATCTGTAAAAGGATAATATGAATAAAGAAAATGAGGAAAACATTTCTTTACTAATGCGTTTTACCCCCGAGGGACTTCATCACGGTAAATATGACACCTTAAATAAAGTCTCTCAGGCGATGAAACACCTTGGCAAAGAACACTTGGCCTTTTGTCTTGATTACATCCACTCACACGCAAATACATATATAAAGGGTGTCTATAAAGTTCGTCTGCACTTTAAAAAAAATTATAACTTGTATTTGCGATAGAAATAATCTGTAAAAAATGTTATAAAGTTTAATGTACCTAGTTTTAAGTATAGCTAAAATAATTAATGTGATTTTAGGCATTACTGTAAATCAATTTGGAAATATTTTCCGTGAACTGCAAAATCGTATTACCCTTTGTATTGCTAATGATGGAGGACATGTGAAAATTTAAATAAAATTTAAATAAAACCTTTAAAAATATAGATTTATTTCTTTCTAATTTTTTTTACAAATTATTTCTGTCGCAAATACAAATAAAGTTATAAATTTTTTAAAGTGCACATGAACTTTATATAGAGAGGCACGGTGGAGTAATGGATAGCGGCTTGGATTGAGGAATCGCAGAGCCGAGTTCGAATTCCAGTCGTATCCATTACATTCACTTACATGCTAATACCCTTGGGAAAGGTGTGAATCCTCTTCCTCTCCCTCCATCTCTGGGTAAAATAGCAGGGCAGACTGGGTTCTATAGCCTTGGATGGCAACTGGTCTAGGAGAAGGACAACTCTGAATTCAAAACCTGCGGAGGGTCGTTTGGAGACCTTGTGGCATTCGGTGCACCCGGTCTCTGTATTCGGCCCTTCAAAAAGTGTGGATGGTCCTGCATGAAGCCTTCACCACTATAATCAAATCTCATGTGCCGGTGTCGGGTTGTCGGTTTCCTGGAAACTGATCTGCTTGACCCTCGAATTCGACGGGAGAGTCGATTATTATATATATATATATATATATGGAACAGTAAAAAATTAAAATCTTCTTTAGGTTGTATATTATTATTCCTTTGTTTTTATTATTATTTCATTTAGATTCCTCGACTAGTTTCGGCCAACATGGCCATCATCAGGAGAAAAATAATTTTCTGCTTGCTGGTAGCAGTGAACTACAGAAATGAATGTCTATATATATATATATATATATATATACACTCTCATTAATTATATCTATTCATAAAAAATAAATAAAAATTTTTCAACAATAACATTTACGTTATTTACATTATTCTGACGGTTATCCTCATCTTCATTACCATATTCACAACGTTTCGGCCGTTTTACCTTCTGGCCTTCTTCGGGTGATTGCACGTTGAACTAGAACAGCTACCCTAGTAGACGAAATAAAGGGTTCCGTTCGAAATTCAAATCAGTTGAAGAAACGGCCGAAACGTCTTGAATATGGCAATGAACATGAGAATAATAGTCCGAGAATGTAAATATTGCAAGTAATCGTAACACCTCATTTCAGGGATATAGACAAATATTTAAAAAAATAAACATATATGCTCGCAATATGAATACACGCATTCACACACATATTTAAATAAACATATACATATAAACCTAAACACATGTGCTTTTTGATAACTTATTACCCAAATGTTCTCATTGTGCAATATTTTATACTTATATTATATGTACATATAAACATTGGGCAATATATTTTATTGATACATTTTACAGAATCAAATATGTGCGTCAATTGGCTTTTGCTAATGTTCATCTGACAAGAATAAAATATTTAATGACAGTAAAACTCTTAGCACACGTCATGGAAATTGTTATTCTTCTTGACAATCTCATTGGATACAATTTTTTTTTTTAAATTCATGCGGGCGTAAAATTATTAAGCAAATGTATTCTGTGCGTGACAAAAGCAAATGGATTGGTGAGAATTGCATAAAATCAGATTGAGACACAAAAGCCGTATTTCAGAATTCCTATATCTACCTTAAAAGAAAACGTTAATATCTATATCTACTTTAGTCTATTCATGTTTATATCTCCCTCCCACACACACACACACACATATATATATATATATATATACATATACACCCCCCAACACACACACATATATATATATATATATATATATATATATATATATATATATATATATATATATATATATATATATGCATTAAAAACTAGAAATAATGTGATTATGGCCATGATAAGTTTAAAATAAAGGAACACAAAAGTCCGACCTGTCCATTCATTCATGTCACCCATGACAGACTTTTTTCTTTTAACATAATTTAAATTATGAGTTAACAGTTCTGACGAGAGGGACGAAACCGGTCGACTGGTGTGTGTTTTATTTTAAACTTATCATGGCCTACAATATTACATTTCTAGTTTTTAATGCCTTAATACGCTTTTGTACTGTTTCAAACCTATTTAAAAATATATATATATATATATATATATATATATATATATATATATATAAATGTAAAACACAATAGGAAAACTGTAATGGTAGCCGACGCGTTACGTCTAATGTCATTTTCAAGGCGAAAAAAACGAGATGAATTTCTTAAACAAAGTAACTAATACTAACAAAAAAAAGTTCTTAGCAAATGGAAGAATTTAGAGAACGCTATTTTCATATTGGTAACTGAAAATTACGTCATTTGCCTTTTAATTCTACTACATAATTCTATATATTCGATATCCATCCTCCAAACAAAAATGAGACATTCTCCTTTTCCCCCGCGATATAGTGATTCTTTTCTTCTTCCTTTAAGGTGTTTCAACTTTACAATTTAGTACCGTGCGCCGGCCGTGCTGGCTGGGTCTTTAGAATACGCTGTCTGCTCCTCTGCAATGAGACGTCCTGAGTATGACGATAAACTACATTCGACAGTAACGTTTGATCAGTTGATTTTGAGGAGCATGGAACCACCTTTTAATTGGTGGCGTTCCCAGATCCAACCTAACCCGGGCTGGTAGCACCTGTTAGGGTCCAAGCTATGGGCAAATAGTTAACCCCCACACTGGGATCAAAATACTATGAAAGTTTAAAAATAATTTTAATACCAGAAATGTATTGTTGGAAAAATATTACCAGAAATACATTTTTGGAAAAAAATATTATCAGCAATACTTTTTGAAAACAAATTATTACCAGCAATACATTTTTGGAAAAATATTACCAGCAATACTTTTTTGGAAAAAAAAAATTATTACCAGCAATACATTTTTGGATAAAAATATTACCAGCAATACTTTTGAGGAAAAAAAATTATACCATCAATACATTTTTGAAAAAATAATACCAGCAATACTTTTTGGGAAAAAATTATTACCAGCAAGACATTTTTGAAAGAAAAAATTATTACCAGCAATACATTTTTGAAAGAAAAAATTACCAACAATACATTTTTAGGAAGATAAATATTACCAGCAATACATCTTTGGAATAAATAATTAAAAAATGTTACTAGGAATAAAAATTTTGTTGGCATTAAATAATCCACTGAGGTTGATATACCGTAAAACAAAACACACCAAAGCAAGTACAGTAAATATACCTTAAGCTCTATCGCTGTGTTCATGGAAGAAATGCTGTAATGAGCATCATTCTTCAGCTTCATTAGTCTAGACCTTTGCAACTAGGACACGCTACGCTACATCCACGGAGTCGAATCACCGTCATTACCTGCGTATTCTAATGAAGAAGTAAGGAGGAAGTTCATCTTAGACAGGTTTTGAGAACAGACACCCGCATCGAATCTTCCAAGGATCTTAACCTCTTCAAGTTAATTTTTATCTATCATCATTTAGTAATCTACTTTTAATTTGTCTCGAGCATTGTCTTGGGTGAAATTGGAGCCGACTGCATATTATTTCTCTGCATCATTTCCAGAACATGGGCTTCTCTTTTAGCAATTTCCTCTTTCTCCCTCCGCAAAGAATCGTCACCACATATCCGAGACGTTTTATTTCCACCAATGAACATTATTAACCGCTCTAATTTGCCGATCAGTTGTTGTAAATTTCCATTACTAATCCACAAAATACAGCATTTTTCGCAAATTTACGGTCTTCTGTCCATCTTCAAGACGAAGCCAGGGTCAAGAATCTTGAATATCAGATTTCTCTTTCATCTGATGATATGGCGTTAGGGTGATCGATTCTCCGAAGGCTAAACGTCTTCAACTGAAGGGTGGTCAAGAGTAAGATTGTAATCTTAATTGCTATCTTTAATTTACCTTCACGTATCTCAGGGAAACTGAACTTTTTTTCGAAGTTAATGCCAAAACTCCATTTGACAATGTAATAGCTTCCAGGAGTGTCTTCTTAGATGCGGTTTGTACTTACCGATCAGTTTTTTTTTTCTTTTTATCATCCTTAAATCAAGCATGCGTAATTACTGGATTCCTTTCACGTAAATCTTTTAGATGAGCAGTCGCCAAGCGCAGTCGCCAAGCGCAGTCGCCAAGCGCAGTCGACTTGCACTTTTCAACTTCAACCGATGAAAGCAACATGAATCTTATTCTAGCCAAATTAAAAGCTAAATTATCTTACAACAATTTACATTGCTTCTCATATAAGTAACAACTCCATGCCAATTGTTGTTTTCTTTCAATTTTTTTCAACATAAGTCTTTGGCAATTTCAATATGGAAATATTAACAATCAAACAAAGTGTTAAAGTTATCGAAGCCTATTAAGAAAATGGACGTTCAAATTTCTAAATATACAACCCAATGATTCCGTTAGCAAAAGATGCACACCAAACAGTGACCGTTTGTGGATGCAATGGCTTTTCAACAATCTTCCTTGGATTTTCATTAGCCCAAATGTGACACTTATGCCACGAATCCACCAAGAGGAAAATAGGCTTCAACACTAAAGAGGATTTTTTGCGAAATATTTTCGTCGGCCTGTCTTTGTTCCAAATGGTCAGCAGGTTTCACTTCTTGTGTCAAGTGAATTTTGTAAGCATGTAGAGACAAATCCTTTGTCAAAATTCGATGTAACGTTGTTGTGGAGAGGTTCAATTCCTGCGCGCGATCACGAATAGTGGGGTCTGGATTTTCGGCCACATTCTCGTGCACTCTAGCAATGTTTTCAGCTGAACGGCGTAAACGAGCACGCAATGATGTTTTCACATCTGCCATCGACCCAGTTTGTTTGAATTTACGAACAATTTTTCCAATTGCACTCTCAGTTGGTCGATTATGCTAACCAAAACATTGCGAAGTGCGCGAAATGTATTTCTGTTTGAACGTCCATTTTCGTAATAGACTTCGATAACTTTAACACGTTTTGATTGTTAATTTTTCCATAGATGAAATTGACTTAAGTTGTTAAATCTGAAAAAAACTCTTTAGACGCTTAAACTTAATTTACATTTAAAATCACTCCAAGTTATTGGAACACCATATATAATATGAATAATTATCGCATTCTAAAAGGGTATTTGATCAATGATGGCAGCATTTGTCTGTGAAGTAGGAAAGCTATGCGTAGATGTAAACAGATGAATTGTTGCTTGATTGACGGCTTAACAACACTTTGCAAGTCATTATTGCCAGAATATATTTTAAATTGTAAGATTTTTGTGGGTGGGTGAGATAATAATGATTTAGTGATACGAGTCTTACTAATTAATCCATAGCTTGGAGGAGATGAAGCGGATTCATTGTTAAATATAACAGACAATTAATGTCTATTACGTTTTCCAATATTTCGATATTATTTTATTATGCGGTTCGTTGATCTAACCTTTCGACTCACATAATCCATCTTCAGAGTGGTTATGCGGACATTTAAACTAAGATATTCGCCATCAAAGATGAAATTCTGTTATGTTGACATAGAAGATTGCTCTTCAACGATAACGGTCGCGGAATAGCAGACGCTTGGTCGTAAGTTCATGATGCGGTTCTGTGACGTCATACCACGTGAGAGACCGAAATATTAACAACAAATATCCAAATATTAAGGGAAAGAAGTATGACAAAGTTGAAAAAGTTTTCGCGTGACGGGTTTCGGCCTTCAAGACTTCATCAGACATAATTTATGTTTACAGAGATACGACTCCACATACGCACGAGCGAGAGACGCTGGTCATTTTAAATTTTAAAATAATTTTTATTTTTTGATATTTGTTTTGGATATATAATCTAGCCAATTTCATTTAGATTCGTTTTATTTTATGTTTCCGTCACTTTTGGGATTAAATAATTGCATAGTTGCAATGTTCTATAATTCCGAGTGCTTTTGGCTATTACTTTTATCAAGGTAGATTCTATTTTTCAATTTAATTGAGTGTGTGGGTTGCGTGTATGATTTTACTGTTATGGAGATGTTTTATTTTCCGAACACAGCTAGCACATTATGGCCGTGTTCGTAGTTAATATTATAAAGTATTGGCTTTTTCTTTTTTTTTTTTTTATTAAGGCTTCCATTATTTTTAATCTTCTTTACATGTGGATGAGGTTATTATGTTGTGTTTTCTGCTAGTATGTTTCGGATGGAGTCTGATAAGTTTGTGTGTGTGTGTTTAAATGAATTCTAATAGAGCTGCGGTCAGATAGGTGTAACGTAAGTCGTCTGGATAGGCATGTAGTTGTGTGACCGATGTAATTATTTATGAATTCAGTTTTTCTCAGGAATACAGTTCCTTAAGAAGCATTTGAATTCAAATAATATAATGTTCGTTTGTTATAATTTTGACTTTGCTGGTGTGTTGTTATTTTTGAGGATAAGGTTAGCTGTTTTAAATTTTTTGTAGTAGATTATAAATTTGATTTTTTTTATTCGGATCAATTGGGGTAGTGTATTTCTAAGTGAAGATTCATCTTGTTTGTAGTTAACGTGCATTTGTTTTTTGTAGAAAATATTTATGTAATTTTTGGCTGTACCCCCATCTGATCACACCTCTATTAGAATCCTTTAAAACGCACGCACACACACACACACACACACACACACACACACACGCACACCTACCAGACTCTATCTGAAAAATATTAGTAGAAAATACAAACATAATAACCTCATACACACGTAAAAATGATTAAAAATAATGGAAGCCTTAATAATAATAAAAAAAAAAAACGAAAAAGCCAACACTTAATAAAACTAACTTCGAACATGTCTACAATGTGTTAACTGTGTTCGGAAAATAAAACATCTGTATAACTCTAGAAACATACACACAACCCACACACCCAATTAAATTGAAAAATTCACCTTGATAAGGACTAAAAGTATAGCCGAAAGCGTCCGGAATTATAGAAAATTTAGACAGTCTCTACACACTCTGTGTCCAAAAAACACTTGTTCGAATATAAGAAAAATTAAATGAAAAGCTTAATCGTAGTACCTTGTATGTCGTCTTTTATGTATATATATATATATATATATATATATATATATATATATAATTATTTATTTAGAAAATTTATAACATAAACATCTTATAAAATCACTACAAAAATAGCCATTTTGTTTCAACACCCTCGGTGTCATATCAAGTGATGATGTTGAATGCAAAACAAATGGTTTTAAAAGTTTCAAATTTGTTAACGATCTTTCACAAGGGGAAAACGTTGTTCCAAAAGCTAGAATGACCAATCAAAATACAAGTATAGGAAAATTCAAAAAGCTTGACAACGAAGTCATGTTATAATAGCTATTCAGATCGTTAAAATACGGGTAAAATTAAAAAAGAATTTATTCTAACCAATAATTATTAAATTATATCATAGAATTTGATATTAAAATTAAAAACTGCCAATTTTAAAATCCAAATTTAATCACTATTAAGTTTAAAATTATAAAATTACCGAGGAGAAAAGGGGAAATACATATGTTATTCAATTTATTTCTTCGTTGAAATTACGTTAGAATAGACGCTATGTCATCCGGCCATCCGACAATATATGCATATATTTTAATCCCAAGTGTGTGAATGGGGTCTTAAACTCAGGCGTAAAACAACACAAACACAATCAGATTATATTACATAAGCACCCAGAAATATTTAGATATATATACACACAAAAAATATTAATAAATCTGGTGATATACATATATATATATATATGTGTGTGTGTGTGTGTGTGTGTGTGTGTGTGTGTGTGTGTGTGTGTGTGTGTGTGTATCATTGATGTTGGATTCAATTATTCTTTCAGTATTTTACCAAGCTGTCTTTTACTGCACGAGGTTGTAGTTCGCACATTGTTTATAATTTTTTCAATACCTTAATATAACAATGAATTTTGTTTTTCTTTTCCTAGACTGGTTACCAACCAAAGCTAAAAGAGCCTACATATGCTTGGATATGCTTCTATAGGGAACACACCTATTCTATAGTTAATAGACCCTCCCACCTATAATAAGTAGGAGTAGTAGAAGTCGCCAGTGGCTCAGTGAGTTGGTCAGTCAGTCGATGTCGGACGACCGTTAGTCGGATATTAAAGTATCAGTGACCACCACTAGATTTCTCTGCGTCATTACCTATGATATCAAGTTCCTAACGTTTTGTACGTCGAACCTATTTTAGGACCGACTTAGTACAACTACAAGCCTCCACTGTGAAACTACTCTACAACAATAGTACACATGAATTCTCATACATAAGCACAACATTTGAATAGAAAAGTGCGCATTGGTGTATCCGTGTGCAAATATTTCGTGTGCGAGCTGTTTATATATATGTAAAATGTACAACCCTCCCAACATATATATGTGTGTGTGTGTGTGTGCAAAGTAAAACTACACAGAATGCGAATGATGACATATATACCTATATATATGTTGCCACTTGTAATTATAACTTCCCTCCCCTGTCTAAATTTTGAGTTGTAGCTAATAATATCAATCGATATTCATTTTAAAGGTCTCCCTGTATATCTAACCTGAAATCGGAAGCTGACTGTGTGCGCATGCTCGTGAATATGTATTTTGAAAAATAAGGGGAAAGGGTTTGCTTTCTTAAATGTATTATTTTTTTTTTTAAATCAGTTGAAAACACGAAAAAAGGAGGTAAAAAAAGGCTCAATAAAATTTTAAAATAAAACCTCTAATAAATAAATAATGCGACCAGACTCTAAAAATTATATATGCAAATATAATCAACTGTTAAATTAATTTGACTGGGATGAAAACATTAATACCGAAGATTTTATCTCCAGGGCAAAATTGCGTTAATAAGCGTTGTACACGCGACTGAGGAAAGGAAATAGAAAACATTGCGATCAATCGCAAATTCACTTAAAATTTTTAACTTATTCTATTTTTGATGTCTCGCTACATCTTAAATCTATTTACTCTGATTGCGTGTGTGTGTGTGTTTCAGCTTTGAAAGAAGACTATCAGTATATAATGGCCATATCATATTTGATAGGTAGATAGATTAGTGTTTGGAAATGTTTCCAGCACGCTTTGGTGGGGAAGTTTAAGTTAATACAGGATAGAAAACTTTTAATAGAAAACTTAAAAAACATTATACTGACAATACATTTTTCTCTCCAGAATCTATCTTACGTATTTATAAGTCTACCATTCGTCCTTGCTGGCCTGCCTTGAGTTCCTTGATAAAATCAACAAAAGGATCATTGGTCCTGAACTGGCGGGTCGGTTTCAGTCTCTTGGGTAGCGAACGGTCTACAAGAAAAACTCTGTATTCATATCCAAATTCAAAGACCCATTATTCAACCTCGTCCCAAAGAAGGTCTAGTTGAACAAAACAGAATTTGCGCATCTTCTCTGGTATGATGCCTGTATGAATTTTAATATGTTATAAAATATGTTACAGATACGTTACAAAGTATGTTACAGATGTGTTACAAAATAATTTACAGATGGGTTAAGAATATGCTATAGATGTGTTACAAAACATATTACATATTTGTTACAAAATATGTTACAAAACATGTTACAGATGTGTTATAAATGTGTTACAAATATGTTACAGATATGTTACAAAACAAGTTAAAAATATGTTACAAAATGACCGAAGACTGAAAATCTTATCAGAATATCTCAGAATCAGAATTTACCAAGGTTAAAATATGCATCGTCTAACAAGACACTGCAATTTTACTTTCCGTCAATACATACACACACACACACACACACACACACATACATACATACACACACACACACACACACACACACACATATATATATATATATATATATATATATATATATATATATATATATAAGTATCTGTCTATATTTCTGAGATGAGGTATTATGTAAACTATTTACATTATACGGACTATTGTCCTTATCCTCGTCGCTATGTTTATCACAACGTTTCGGACGTTGTACGCTCCGGCCTTATTCAGGTGGTCAGAATGTTGAACTGAACCCTTTATTTTGCTCACTGGGTTAGACTGTTCTAGTTCCACGTGCCATGTCTGATGGATGTCAGTTATCTCCTGTTAATTCCCCTCCGAAAGTTCACCACTGCCTTAACGGGGTATTGAAACTCACAATCTTTGGGTCCTGACACTGGAGGGGAATTAACAGTTTTTTTTGTTTTGTTTTTTTTTTTTTTTGACATTAAGTATTTTGGAAAAGTTATAGATGCGAAAAGCAGAAAACCGGACCCATCGAGATCGAGTGCGATGAGAAACATGCCGCTCCCAACAAATGTGTCGACACTACAAGCATTCTGAGGTCTAGCAAATTACTACGGTAATTTTATCCCAAATATGAACGTATTTAGAGCTCCTCTAAACAAATTGTTAAAAAAAAAGATTTCAAATGGTACTGGAGTACGGAATATCTGAGTGGTATTGACGAAATTAATACAATATTAATATCAGGCATCCGCCTGGCGCATTACAATGCAATTAAGCTTATTATTGTTGCAAGTAACGCTAGTAATTTCGGCTTAGGAGCTATAATATTACACAAAAAATCAACGGCCAAGTAAACGCGATTGCACATGCGTCAAGGACTCTATTGCCAGCTTAAATAGGATACAACCAAATTGAAAAAGAGGCTTTTTTAATTCTTGCAGTAAAAAGGTTAGATAGGTTCATAGATAGAAGAAATTTTACTATCTGTCTATATTTCTGAGATGAGATATTATGTACATTATTTACATTATTCGGACTATTGTCCTCATGTTTGTCGCCATATTTATTACAACATTTTAGCCATTGTACGCTCCGACTTTCTTTTACACTCCGACCTTCTTCGGGTGGTTGGAATGACGAACTGAACCCTTTATTACGCTCACTGGGGTAGACTGTTCTCTAGTTCCACGTGCCATGTTAAATGGATGTCAGTTAATTTCTCCACTGCCTTAACCGGGTATTGAACTCACACTCTTTGGGTCCTGTCACTGGATCTAAAAAACGCCTTTATCCACTGTGCCTTGTGTACTTGAGGACATCTGTGCATGAATTACTGGTTATTATAAACCTAATGTCTTCAGCAACAATTTTTACCAGTGCTCATATTGCAATTTTTGCTATTATCATTACATGTTTTTATCAGAGCTCATACATATAATAAAATGAAAGTATTACATATAATGAAATGAAATTGTTTTAAGCTACTTGTATCACCCAGTACAACAAGGAGCTGACCTACGTCACTCCATTTCACTGTAGTGTCGTATGACGACATATTCTTTCGACATGCAATGCATTCTTCTATAGCACCGTTTGCGTCGTATGTACGAGGAAAACTGAAAATTCGAAACATGATTAATGGAGATTGCGCCGTAACTCCGAATTGTCGTAAGTCGGGACTGTTGCGGGTTTGAATCAACCCTCAACAAAGAAAAAGGCGTTTGAATATAAAAACATCAGCTAAATGTTTTTAGGGTGTATGAGTGTTAAAGATCTTACAGTCTTTGTTTGTAGTTGTTTGTTAAGATGAAAAGAAATGTGATGTCTTCGCGTGTATGCGTAAAAAAGAAGAGGCAACGTAGAAAGTCAGAAGGAAAGTGTAAGTGTCACGTAGCATTGTGAGGCAGACGGGTGAATGGGTAATGGATTATTCTTTAAAGTCTGGTGTCGTAAATTCTCGGACCATGGAATGTTAGAACGTTAAATAAGCGTGACCAGTTAAAAATATAAAACAGAAGATGAGCAGATTAAATATCATCATTTTAGGAGTTTGTGAAACTAGGTGGCCAAACAGCAGAGATTTTGTCAGTGACAAACAAAACATTATATAAGCAGGCGGAGAGAAAAATGAAAGAATCGGATTGACACTAGACCAATATATGACGAAATGCGTTCTGCAATATGGTAAGTTATCTGAAAGAATTCTTGTAGTTAAACTTGAGGGAAAACCTTTCAACATATCCATCATGATTGTGTATGCCCCGACAGCACAAAGCACGGAAGAAGAAATCGAAACTTTTTATTCTATGCTAGACAATGACAATGCTCAATGTAAAGAAATTATAATTATCAAGAGAGACCTGAGAGTCAAAGTAGGTAAGGAGAGGGCAGGGGGTATAGTTGGCAGAATCGGACTAGGAGATCCGCAACGAACGCGAAGAGAATGGATCAAATGATGCAATAACTAACTGCTGGTTCCATGAACATCCAAGACGAATATATACATGGAGAAGCCCAATGTTGGGGGTGGGACCATATCGGCTTCATAACAATCAACAAGATTCTGGAAAGCAGTTGTATACAGCAAAATCTATACAAATACCGACTGCTGAAGCGATCGCCTCCCTGTTATATGTAAAATTGGAATAAAACTAAGGAAACTGAAAAAGCCTAACGCAGTGCCCAAATTGCAATATATGAATGACTCTTATTAGACCCGAACCTGAAAGAAAAATATATGAAAAGTGGGAAAAGAAGATACGAGGAACAAAATAAAAATGGAAACTCAAAGTAGGACACAGTAAGAAAAGCTTCAGTGATCATCGAAAAGGAAAATGGACGAAGAAGAAAAAATGGCTGACAAATGAGATTCTCGACATGAAGTTAAAGCAGACAGAAAATAATGCCAAGACACGGAAGAGAATATAGCAAATTACACCAAAAAATAATGAACAAATACACGCGTGCTAAAGAGGAATGTCTCAACAAAAATTGTGCAGGAATAGAGAAATATGTATAAAAATATAAGTGAACTAACAGGACAAAAGGCTCTGCTCATCAACAAGATGCATAAATTCAAAGAACGAAAAGCTGATAGTAAAGAAAGAAAAAAAAATGAGATGAAACATATATAATTGCAAATACCGACGGACCGGAAATATTAAAAACCGAAGTAGAAGCTGCACTGGCCAAATTGGACAGAAACAAAGCGGCAGGACCAGACGGAATTGTGATAGAGATGCTGGAAGCCTTGGATGGTTTGGGCAGAGACAATATCACAGAAATAATAAATGTAATCTAAAAAGGTGATGACTTACCGAAAGATCTAAGCAGATCTATTTTCGTAGCACTGCCTAAGAAACCAGGTGCAAACGAATGTGACCTCTGCAGGACAATGAGCCTAATAAGCTACATAACAAAACTCATAATCTGAATTATGATGAACAGAGCATGTAGTAGAATCAGACCGGAAATAGGACAAGAACAGTTCATCTTCGTCAAAGATACTGGAACAAGGAACGCAATATTTATGCTCAGAATGTTATTAGAAAGTGCAATACAAAAGCCGTGTGTTTTATAGATTATGCAAAAGCATTCAATAAATTACGCCACAAAGATCTGTTAGTATTCACAGCAGTTTTGTTTGATTTTTTTTAATAGAAAATAAATGAGATCGTGCCATCATAGTGTTACATTATAATTATTGTCTGAATTTTAACACCATTAATATATTGATGGTTGTCGCTGAATATCTAGAACTTCCCAGTTCTTTTTTAGATCTTTTATTTGTTTTATTCTCGCAAATTTTCATACTTTTCTTCATTATTAATATTCCTTCAGTTTTCATCTTCGTGGTATCTGCTGGATTTTACTGGATATCGAGTGATAGTAACCTTGACATATTCGGGAAAGACATTAGAATAATTACGAATCTATACTGGCAGCTAACCGCCAGCATACGGACAGGAAATGAGTTCAGCAGATATACAAAAACAGAAAAGGGTGGATTTATTCAACCTATACAGTGAGAATTAGAATTCCTACAAGGATTTATTATTAGCAGCCACAATCTGAACAAAATAAGATATGCAGATGACACAGTGTTGATAGCAGACACGTAAATTACAAAAGCTCTTGCAGAAGGTAGCGAAGGAAAGCGAGAAGAAAGGACTAAGCATGAATTACAAGATGACAGAATTCAAAATGGCGAGTCTGGAATACAAATTACAAATCGGGGATACTAAAATGAAACAAGTTCACAAATTTAAATATCTGGGAAATGTTCTAACAGAGGATCGAAAGTGCGACACTGAGATCCGAAGACGTATTGGGATGGCCAAACATGCATTCGAAAAGCTAAGCAGCGTATTGAGACAGAAAAATTTCTTTGGAAACAAAGAAAAGACTACTGAATTATGATATATGTTACGTGCTATCTGTCCTCCTGTATGAAAGCGATACTAGTCTTGTATCAGTAAATCATTATTATCTACAAAGAATTCTTGGAACCTAAAAATATTTTCTGGTTTTAAATAACATGTCAAGTCTTGATAAGTCATAAAAAAAAAAAAATAAATTTGATCTTATTTCCCAAGCCGGTTTGTTATTCCTTTTAGACGAGGTTTTCATGAGTATTATCTACATATCAGTCACATTTTGTTCTAGTGTAATTGAGCTCTGTTGTATCTTTATTTTAAATAGGTTTCGACAGTGCATTGATGTATTATTTCTTTACTATTTTTATTTTTTAGCGATTGTAAGAGTTTCTTCTTTACATCGATTTCTTTAGGATATTTACTTGGTCCTTTTCTCTTTCAGGTTGACTTTTTTGTCATCATGTCTTTTATTTGCCTCATGGTATGGGATTTTCTTTATTATTTCATTCTTTAAGGGGAATTTGATTTTAATGTGTTTCTTTTTACGTTAAGTCACGTTTTTCATTGTTTTGTCACACATTTCCAACAATATTAGATTGTAATCATTCAGTATTCACACCAGTTTTGTTTGATTACTTTTAATAGAAAATAAATGAGATCGTGCCATCATAGTGTTACATTATAATTATTGCCTGAAATTTAACACCATTAATATATTGATGGTTGTCGCTGAATATCTAGAACTTCCCAGTTCTTTTTTAGATCTTTTATTTGTTTTATTCTCGCAAATTTTCATACTTTTCTTCATTATTAATATTCCTTCAGTTTTCATCTTCGTGGTATCTGCTGGATTTTACTGGATATCGAGTGATAGCAAAAGTCTCTTCTAAATTCTAACATTCTCCTTAGCTTTAACAATGCTAATGGTAAAAGTAATATTAACCGTTTCCTTATAAGTAAACATTCGATATTCATTGATCGAGAAGCCAGTACTATTTTCGGTTAAAATTTATAAAATCTTCCTATTAAAACAATTTTTCAGAAAAATAGGTTTCTCAAGTCCACTAGCTGTTATCGCTCTTTGCTTTTTCAGTATTGATGGAGGTTTATTTCCTAACCTTTTATTTAAAGTTGTGTGCAATGTCAAGATCTATCATGTCAAAATCTCAAACGTATACAGAAAAACAAAAAATATATTAAACAATCAGAAGTATAAATAATTTAAATCATCAGACCTAAGAAAAAGACAAACAAATGCAGAAGCCCATATATGAAACCTGCACAAGGAGTAGTGACCTTTGGTCGAATGATCACTTCAGGTACGAAACTGACAGCCACCATGCAGTGTTGATTTCCGTATCCATACTAATATATAATGAACTCTCTCATCATCTTCAACATCTGAGGGTTCAGCAATTCACCTTACAGAATTGTATAGTAAGACTACACTGCATATATCATTTTGACAATAGTGGTGACGGCTTCTGTAGAAACATCCATACTTTTAAGAAAAAACGATTTTGATTGGCTGGGCTAGCGTGGGCACGAGATAGAAGAAAAATTTCAGTGCGTTGTTTCTTACCCGTCAAACAATGTAGATGTGTTCTCTTCCGTGTCCGGAACAGCTCACCAGTGATTGGAATGGGGGGGCGACCCCCACTGGATAATTAGATAATGTACATGTCGACAGGATTAATAAAAATAGTTAATTTATTCTCAGTGTTTGGAGTTTTTCATTGCGATCGATAGCCGTGAGAAAAAGCCAAGCTGAGATCATTCACTGCTATCAACATGCAACAGCAATATATGATGAACTCTTCCATCATCTTCAACAGATGAGGGTCTAACAATTCAGCACCAAGAATTGTATAGTAAGAATACACAGCATATATGATTTTGAGTACAGTGGTGACTATTATTTACCCCACAACAGTCTGAAGAAGTTCCATCTACAGACAGAATACATTAGTGTTTTTTTTAATCCTGTCATTTCATTAAACACACACATTTCTTTTCCTCTCCTATGGTAATGGTAACATTACCCGTTTTATTATTAGGAAAAATTTGGTATTCATTGACCGAGCAACCAGTATTGTTTTCGGTTGAAATTTATAAAATCTTTCTATTAAAACAATTTTTCAGGAAAATAGGTTTTTCAAGTCCACTAACTGTTATTGCTCTTTCTAGTAGTGATCGGGGTTTCCTTCCTTACCATTTGTTTGAAGTACTGTGAAGCGTCAAAATTAAGAGAATCTATTTTTTATGAATGAAACTCCTCCTAGTTCTAGGTCATTTGATGTGGTCAGATGACCTTACAAAGTGGAGGTCTTTCATCCGGGTATTCGTATTCTTTGGTTGGCGCTAAGTGAGTTGATAGTCAAAGTCCTTTTTTTCAGAAATCTGCTTCCGACCAATCCTTTTAATACCATTCGCTGACCTGACATGTAAACTATACCAAAAAAGCCCAGAAATTCCCAACTGAAGTTATTTTGAAGTATTTCTAACCTCTTTCCGGTAAGCCTTTATTTTTTTTTCCTTTTTAGTCACTGATCATTAATTATAATAAAACCTTTTTTTCTGTTTACTATATGTTTGTCTTCTCGTCATTCACGTTACTTCTTTTTATCTTATTTCTTTCATTGCACACGTGAAAAAATGAGGGGGGGGCGTTCTAACTAAACAAAAAACTTGTTTTAACCCTTTTGCCTTGTTTAATAGTTCCCGATAAATAAAATAAATTAAAATTGATATTCACTATTTAAAAAATTACTATTGGGATCTTCTTAGAATGTCATTTTCATTGAAGAGTTTTTTGTTTGTTTTTTTTTTTTTTTGTATTTAGCCAACCTTGGAATCTTAAAAAAAACTGAATTAATACAACTTGCTACACATTTTAATTTATACACAAATGCTTCTTTGAAAAAAAAAATGGAAATAAAAAAATCTGAAAGTTGGTTTTCTGTCGTTCCCTTTACTTCATTTTATTGTATATCTTTTGGCACGCTCTTGACATTCGTCTTACATGTTCTGTTTATTTTAGTTGTTGCTACGTTTGACAGTGCTCGAGTAATAGACTTTCTATTATCTGGTACAGTTCCTTGTTTGTGTTTCTCAAGCGCCAGTCTATAAGGTTTGAAGCTAAGACATCCTGGTTTCATTTGCTCAAAGACATTTAAGTATTGATCTGAAAGTTTAAATATGCCTGAACGAGTTTGGTGTTATGTATGACATCCTTAGGAAATTCTTTGACCAAATGGGGCTATTTAAGAACACGGCTGTAGGCTTTAGCTTATTGTTTTTGTTTTGCAGTATCGGGAAAAACTATCCTTACCATAGTCAACTGTTATCTTCATATACATGTTTTTTTCATTCCCTATTCTGGAATTAGATTATTATTATTATTATTATTGTTGTTGTTTTGTTTTTGTTTTTTGTTTGTTTGTTTTTGTTTTTTTGCTTTTTTTTTTGCGACCCTGTATCTCATTGTTATTCTCAATATGGTTGAAAGGTTTGCATAATTATTTCTTTTTAATGTATTTTTCGTGTTCGCCAACTGCGCGTGGAGACAGTCTTCTGAAGCAAAACTTGACTTCAGGGTCTCCTTGAGTGACACTAGAAATAAAAGTAACGTTTCTAGAAGCTGAAGTTTAATTCATTCCTAACGAAGGACCCATTTCACAGACACTCCAGAAGATAGATAGATAGATAGATAGATAGATAGATAGATAGATAGATAGATAATGAACAGCCTGGGATAGATAGATAGATAGATAGATAGATAGATAGATAGATAGATAGATAGATAGATAGATTATGAACAGTCTGAGATAGATAGATAGATAGATAGATAGATAGATAGATAGATAGATAGATAGATTATGAACAGTCTGAGATAGATAGATAGATAGATAGATAGATAGATAGATAGATAGATAGATAGATAATGAACAGCCTTAGATAGATAGATAGATAGATAGATAGATAGATAGATAGATAGATAAAAGTACATTTTATGTCCATATTTCAGGAAAAAAAACAGGCCCATTACATGAAATGTTTTCAAGTGGAGACATTGAAGGAGAAAATAATACATATTTATACTTCTCAGCTGTCACTGTTTTACACGTTTTCCAACTCAACTGTTTGGTTCGATATTTTTTCGATTGAGATAAAACTGTTCACTAAGAAATCTTTTTTGATAATTGTTTCACTTCAAGGAAGGAATATTGTCACTAAGACGCAATAGGTTACTGGGTGTGCGAGAATCGACTAATAATGGCTTGAGAGTCAACCCGAGAAACAATCTACTCTTCAGTAGAACGCTCATATTGTCTTCTGGTATATGTCACCAATGTTTGTCCATCAAGTACAAAATAATACGTCTGTGGCGGGCTTCACATTAATTTAACTTTAGATTAGGAAACAGGGCTGACACAGAAAAGGATAATCAAAAGACATTGTTACACATAAAATATGTATTTAACAAGATGTACAATATCAAACAATGATGTGAAAGAAAGCATGCATTTAAGTAAGAAAACATTGAATTAACCAAGAGTTGTCTCTCTTTGTTATTTTAGTGTTCCAAAGTTCACTGGAAGAATGTCCATGAGAGTCTCTTGTAATGATTGTTCTTGAAAGATATTGCTGTGTAAGAAGAGTTTACGTGAGTGTATACAAGGTACGTTCAGCTTGTGAGTGGTGTGTGTGAGAGAAAAGTTGGTGCATGGTTTCAATTGCTGTGGATTTGTTTGGTAGTTGAATTTCTCACTAATGAGATGAAAAGACCTTAGCTTAAATAAGCGACTATAGGCTCCAAATCGCTGCGCGGGAAGAATTATTCTTCACATGCAAACGACCTGATTGGTTGTCATCGACCAATCAGCGAGTGAGTTTTGGGGAGACTCAAGAAAGCTTCTGGGATCCGTTTCTCCCAAAAGTGCAGAAAATTGACTACATGAAAATAGAGCGATTACAAAATTTTCGCATTACTGCGATTTGTAAATTGCCTATAATAACGTAGTGGTCATTAATTAACCAATAAATGTTTGGTGTTGTATGTGATTTGTATTTTTGTATGTATGTATGTTCGTGCGTAATAGATCTGCACACGTCAAATGTGTTGGTTGCCCACCGTCACGTGACTGGCCACAATTTTGAAATGCTACTATGATCAAAGGAGAAAATAATTCACTACGACGTAAATGTCTAGAGAGTGGCTTGACCGTGAGGTCATCCGCAGTAAATTTTGCTTTCGTTCTTATAACATTTCACCATTCCTAGCAGATCTATTATCATGGTGTGGAATACCTACTTACAAAAGTGATGGAAAAAAAAAAAGAAAAATACTCCAAATGAATTCGGCTGATACCGATTTAGCATCAATTAAAGGCTCTACCCACAAAACCTATTTTTATACTTTCATAGTGTTTTGACCCCAGTTTGGGGGGTTAACTATTTGCCCATAGCTAGGACCCTCACAGGTGCTACCACCCCAGGTCAGGGCGAACCTGGGAACACCAGCAATTAAGAGGTGGTTCCAAGCTCCTCAAAATCTCCTGATCAGAGGCCTTGCTGCTGGACGTAGTTTATCGTCTTACCCAGGACGCGGATGTAGTTTAGTGTCACACCCAGGACGCGTGATACTTTTACCTTCGAAAATTATTGTTTATAGTCATAGTTTTGTCATATAGAAACAAGCAGGCGTCAGTTGTAACTGAAGAGAGAAAGATAACGGATCAATTTACCAGGAGGTTACCAATTACGGCTGGCATCTGAAGAAGGTCGAGGTGTACAGCAGCCGAAGCGTCGTGACTATAACAATCAAGATACAACTCTAGATCAAATAAATAAACGTATAATAATTCAACATATGACGATCACGAATCCCTTGACCCATTAGGGTCACCACATCTACTGCAGCCACAGTTGAAGTGATGCCTCTTGGGCAAGATGGCCTGACAGGTCAACCCTTTCCTGGCCTGTTTGAATTCAGAGTATTTTTTATTTTGTTTTTTTCCTAAGGCTATAGAAACCCAGGCTGTCCTGCTATTTACCCAGACCTTGCTATGGGTATGAATTGGATCCGACTGAAATTCGAACTCGGCTCTCCGATTCCTCTATCCATTTTGCCACCATTCTCCTCGTGAACGTCTATTTTTAAAGACGGTAACTAAGTACATGGAAAATAGTTCATTTCAAATCAATATTTTTTTGTCTGTTCTTTTGGGAATCTTCAAAGAAACTTTAAACAAAAGAAAAATATAAAAGAAAACACGTAAAATAACCAAATATGTTTTGTCACGGATGATAGAAAGCATATAATTTATGCTTTATTTTTTTCTGTTTTTACTTGAATCAAATTGAAAATAGCAGGTTCGCTGTGGAGGCGTATTAGTAGATTCTTATATAAGTATTTAAAAAAAAAGCCAAGACGTCCGTAACACTAACAGTAAAATGGAAAGGCTCACGAAAACGTGATTTTCTTATTAGCGTACCAATAGTCATGAATTTTCATTTTGTCACATAATTATTGCAATATGTAAACCTGTCAGAAGTTGCATGCCTCTGGAAAGACATTTTGAAGAAATTCGTGTAAGTGTTTGAACCTAAAATTTAAGGCGATATTACCAACTTTACAACACTAACATTACTTATTCATGTAACGGATTTAAAATGGCTTATTGAAGACACGTTACTTTAAAACTCTTGCATGATTGCAAAGGGTAAGGATTACTTGCCTTTAAACGTAAAGAATTCATTTCCAGTTAGTAAACGATGGGGATTTTCGTATGAATTTCTGGGATGAGTTGTCATTATTTGCTCTATATTAGGTCTATTGTCCTCATCTTTGTTGTTATTATCATCTGATCGCCTTCTGTCTGAATTTCTGGGATGATGTTTTATCATAATTTACACTATTTATATTCGGACTATTGTCCTCATCTTTGTTGTTATTATCGCCTTCTGTCTGAATTCCTGGGATGAGGAGTTATCATTATTTACACTATTTATATTCGGACTATTGTCCTCATCTTTGTTGTTTTTATCCCAACATTTCGATCGTTGTGCCCTCCGACCTTCCTCAGGTGTATCTCGGTCTGGGTAACCTACAGAGGATTCTGAACAGAACATTTTTATTTAATATACGGAGGTAGACTGTTTTGGCTCCAATGTTTATGCCTAGAAATATCACTTCTTATCTCGTATCTTCTCAAGTTCCACTCGACCAACTTCTTACCGCGGACCACTGCTCTGTGGAATCGACTCTGAAGTAGATGTTTCTCAATCCATTTAATCTTAACCTATTCATGTCTACGGTTAATCATTATATTCCCTTCCTATCCGAATAAGCTGCCTCTTACTCTATAAATTTCTATTATGCTCTACCTAACTGTACAATGTCTTTTTTTACAATGTTGTTCATCCTGTACAAGGCCCAATAGCCACTCAAGGTAGAGGGTTACAGAGTAAGAGACAGTTTATGCGGAGAGGAAGCAAAGATAACGGTTAAACATAGACATTATATTACAGGTTGAACGTCGCCATAAAATATCGTTACCCTGGCCTATATACACCTGAGGGAGGTCGGAGAGCACAATGGTCGAAATGAGCAGTGCCTCCAGCTGCTTAAAGTTATCAGTTTACGGCCGGGATGACTGCGTACAACCGTTCTTTTAATACGGGCCGACTTCTCATACATGCTATGAGAAAAGATGTCATTATCATTGTTTATATACCGTGCTTACCCAATACAAATCCCAAGAGCCACTCAAGGTAGAGACTTTCTGAATTGGATTGTTTTATGGACATAAAAATTGTAGACTATGAGGATATATAGGACAGATAACAGCTGACCCTAGATTTGTAGAGATTAGCTGCGGTCGGGGAAACATTCTCTCTGGAGACGTTTCCACGAAGCATCAGCGCTTTTATTTTTGTATTAAACATCCTTGCTGCAATCAGAATACAAAGGGACTGAGCAGGGTTCACCCCTTGCCCCCTTGTAGATGGTGTGGAGGGTAAAAGTATAACTATGTGTCATATAGGAAGATAATGAGTAACTACCGACACCGAGGTTCGATCGTGAAACTATAGACTTGTGAATATATGTTTTCTGCCAGGAGTATAAATAGCGGTGTCAGGCTGCTGACTGGAGTGATTATTGAGTGATTATTGAGCGGAACTATCCAGTCGAATTAGTGTGAACCATTATGCGTCGATGATTTGGGTTTTAATTTAAGATTTACCGGACGTTAAGCCGAGCCGAGCCGAGCCGAGCCGAGCCGCGCTACTAACAAGGTATTCACTAAAATGGTTAATTATCTTTGGTTGACTTTTACTTCTTTGTTCTTGTTAAGTATTTATTTGCGGTTGTAGTTAAATACGGATTTATTTTAACATTGAAGTCTTGAGTTTTACTTAATCATTTACGGCCACCGTACGTCACAAAATATATTGTCTTACTGAAATAAATTTTTTCCTTCTTTTTTTTTAATACAGTTCACCCCATATAAGACAATAAAACCACTAAGACACATGGTCTTACTTGGTGTGGAATAATTAGAAACATAAATATTACTAATGAAAGAGAACAAAAAGTGTAAGAAAAGATATTTCACCATCACACTTATATGTAAAGTGTCATATAGAAAGAAAATGAATAACTACCGACACTGAGGTTCGATCGTGAAACTATGGACCTGTGAATAGATGTTTTCTGCCAGGTGTATAAATAGTGGTGTCAGGCTACTGACTGGAGTGATTATTGAGTGAAACTATCCAGTCGAATTAGTGTGAACTATTGTGCGTCGATGATTTGGGTTTTGATTTAGAATTTATAGGACGTTAAGCCGAGTCGCGCTACAAACAAGGTTTTCACTAAAATGGTTAATTATCTTTGGTTGACTGTTACTTCTATGTTCTTGCTAAGTATTTATTTGCAGTTGTAATTAAATATTGTTTTAATTTAACATTGAAGTCTTGAGTTATACTTCATTATTAACGGCCACTGTAAGTCTCAAATCTATGGAATGGATTAAAAGCATATCAGAATATTTCCATCGAAGCTGGGATATCGTTGCATCTGCGAGAAAATAGGTTTTAAGGCGGAAAATAATTCTTCAGCTACAAAGCCGTGTAAATGCTTCTAAACTCTGTCAAGGATGGAGTATGTAGCTCCAACTCAGTTAACAATACTCCATTCTTGGACTGACTCTTGTAAGAATAGAGCACGCCAATTGAAGTCATGTACTTCCTGAAGCACTAAAGGGAGCTGGCTATTTTTTCAGCGCCTTTAATGATGGGTTGTATATATGAGTTCCAGTGAGATCTGGGATGAAACACCTTAACACCCACCCACTCCCACGCACACCATTAGACTGTTAGAGTTAGATCAGATAAGAGATCGGTTGCCGGGCTCTGGTGTTCTTGATATTTTGGAGGTGCACCTATAAACCATGATCTTCATCTGCATAAATATTTACTAACGGTAAATTTTTAGGCAGATCGTTAATATTAGGTTGTCAGATAAATTCGTTCGCTTCTTTATAATTTAGTTTAATACTTATTTTTTTATTAATATTTCTGATGAATCATTAAAAAAATGTATTTCCCTTCATGTTTACGGCCTTCTGCCAACGATCCACTAGCACGCCAATGCCTTGACGAAAGAAATAAGTAGGTTTTGACTTGAAAATTCTATCAAGCCACGTTTAAGTTCCACATCGTTGTTGAATGAAACACCCCTCAAATTGTTAGAAAGGTGGTAGTCTGAAATGGCTAAATCATAGGAATGTGTTGGGTGTGGCAGAACTTCCCAACCAAACTCTTGAATTGCATCTTTAGTCATGTTAGCGACGTGGGGTCGTACGTTGTTATGTTGAAGAATTACAATGTCTCGCGTCGGTCAGGTTCTTTCAGCTGAATTGCCACTTCGGGCCTGTTTGTTTGTTCAATATACAGCTTAGTATTGATCGATTGGTAGGGTTTCATACCATTCTATTGGTAGTGAAGTCATCTTCATGCATAGTACAAATGTCACGAGCAGCTTTTGGTAGCTTTGCGACATCGATTAAAAGACAAGTTGTCGAACATGCTCATTCTTGCGACTTGACATCCCATGTCAAAGAGTTGTCTAATCTTAAAATTTCACTAACGTTAGAATGCTGCAAAAGATTATTCTTCGGGTTCATTCACAGACCATCATAAAAAAACTAACGAATATACGTATTTGTTTGTTTGCTTAACGGCATATCAGCACCTTGTGGGTCATTTAACACTAGAATTTAATTTTCTTGGGAGTATTAGTAATTTCTTTTACAAAAATGTATTGCTGGTAATTTTTCTTTCAAAACTGCATTGCTGGTAATGTTTTTATTTTTTACAAAAATATATCTCTGGTAATTTTTTTATTTGTTTTACAAAAATGTATTTGCGGGTAATTTTTTTTACTATGAAAATGTATTTTTATACTTTCATTGTGTTTTGCCCCCAGTTTGGGGTTAACTATTTGCCCATAGTTGGGACTCTAACAGGTGTTACCACCCCGTGACAATAAAATATTCACATTAATTCCCCTCTCGCATAGTTAAATATTCGAGCTTAAAAGCTTTAACAAAATTTAGCAATAACAAATCATGAATACGAATGCCGGTTGTTATTTTAAGAAGTAAGGGGGTACAAATGAAAAGATTTAAAATTGACAATGTTGGGGCGCACCCACCTTCTCATCAGAATGGACTGATCTCTCTACTACTAATAGGACAGTTCTATAGAGTTCGGGAGAGATCAGGTGACTATCACACTTCCGTCTCTCTATCGGAAGATACAGTTGGACTTTATACTCTTTCTGATTGTTACTGACTAGCCTACGTTCGTTTGACTACTAATCTCTCTGTTGTAAATACCTCTTCAGATATACCAGTATTTTTCCCTACGTATGTGTTTGTCCTTATTTCAATACACGCACGCGGAAACACTCAACATCTCAACAGACAATTTTTTTAATTTCATTGAAACAGACGTTAAATATTTCTATCTTTCCTTCTTTCTTTCATTCATTTTCTCTCTGAAACCAAATAGCGTATGTGCTTTGTTTTTCTACGCAATTAAATTTGAATAGTCCATTATTTACGAAATATTGGGATGAGACATTCCAGTCTTGTCTTCTTTCTTTTTCTTTCTTTCTTTCTTTCTTTCTTTCTTTCTTTCTTTCTTTCTTTCTAAACAAATCCCTGTCTTACGAACATTTCTTGTAATAATAATTAAAAAATAATTCAGCAGACAATGTAATTTTATTGATATGGCAAGTGGATTTTTGGCGATTGCTTACTGGGTTTCCGTCAATCAATACAGTGCCTCTGAAAAGTTGCGCATTTTTCACATTCGATATCACTTCTCAACCTTTTAGACGAGATCAAAGTGTAGTATCTGTTATTATCAGCTTAATCTGATTCTCTCTTCACTTCTATTTTCCTTTCTTTCCTTGTTTCATTTTCACAAGCATTGTCTTTTCCCTTCTTTCCACGTGATCAAAAACCGTGTCGTCCATTATTTATGATGTACTGGCAGGGCGTAAAGGTCATACGAACTAGCGAAGCATAATTATGATAGAATAATAATAAATTCAAACATTAGAAAATGATTGCAGCAAATTATAAATATGAGACTATGCTTTTGGCTATTCTGAAAATTTGTTCTATTTTTCATATTGTACGAATGATTTTGTCTTTTCCTAATTTACATAATTCGCCTGACAAATTTGTTGTATTTAACCTATTGTTCAGAAAATTGGGTTTTATATTCATTTTTTGTGCTTATTAACATATAAAAAAACTTGCAACATATTGGCATTAAATTCTGAGAAATGGTTAAAAATATTCAAAATTGATAGGTGAACGAATAATTTCGTCGTTGACTGTAGTGTATGAAAAAACGCGAGGAAGACGCCACATATCACAACCGCTAACAAGCCTGATAGTTTTTATAAATATCTTTTAAAAAATATAAGTCTTTATACAAACGTCACTTGTCTTGAGAAAAACGATTGTACTGGTAATCAATATGACAAAGCGAATGAAACGCAGCCAAATGAAATGGAATGCAACTGAAACGTAAGTTAAATGATGGGGAGTTTTCTCATCTTGATTTTTGTCCATCAGTTGATTAGTTAGTAATAGCAATTAATCAAACAGTTTAGAAGCCCATGCCTTAAAGAAATACAAAAGACTGTTCTCACGAGTACAGCCCACACTTTACGAAGGGCTTTATCTATGTAAAATATATTTGTGTGTGTGTGTGTGCATGAGTGAAAAATGTCATGATGCCATTTCTAACCTTAGGTCACTGGGCGAGACTCGGAACGAAATGCGTACACACTAGAATTCAAAGGAAATAATAATAATAATAATAATAATAATAATAATAATAATAATAATAATGAATTTACCTACTAGCTGACGCAAAGGTCATAAAGAGATTTGAGTAGCAACAATTGAGAGTAACAAGCAGTTTAGCTAAACGTCTATACTCAAGCCGCACTTGTTCTCTATCTGGCTTCCAACGGCGTCTCTTGTTATAAGTTTTTCGCGCCAAGCTAGTGAAGTAGCGATAAGCGTTAAATGGTGTCGAAATAAAATGAAGTAAACAAGAGATGTCAGGATCATTTCTGGTATTGTAGTTGCAATTCTTCCCATTCATTTTGTTGTTATCAATGTTTTGTCTGATCTTGTCTTTAGCTTTCCTCGAGTGTAAAATGTCAGGTTATGACAAAAAGAATTACATCAAGAGTTCAAACAATTCTTGAAAGACTTACAAGGTTCGGAGCATGTTCAGGAAGATTTCGACGCACTTAAATGATTCTCTCATTTAAAGATATTCCACCATTTAGTTGAATAGGAATTCTGATTGGAATTCTTGATTTTAGAATGGTCTGAGCTAAACAAAAAGACAAAGAAATTAAATTGATAGATAGATAGTGTTATGGGATCTTACCCATAATAACATAATGGACTATTCCATACGTAATGAATACTGCGCCTCAAGCGGAAGCAGAGAGTTTCAGTCCAAAGTCTGGTGTGAGGTCCGTCAGAAGTCTGTCAGTCAGTCAGTCAGTCAGAGCAAGTCAGTCAGTCGAGTCATGGGCAGTCCGAAACAGAGTCGCGTTCAGACAATTACTACTAAACCTGATTGTTCGTACTAACACTTTCTACTTCTCTGTATATATTCCTGTTTGTAATATATCTGTGTTATTCCATATACGTGTTCGAGTTCTTCTTTATTGGTTCTACCTTGGACTATCACCGTGGTACAAGGAACCGGACCATAACAAATAGATAGATAGATAGATAGATAGATAGAAACGAATGAAAATAATAGAAGAAAGAAAGCAAGATAGATAGATAGATAGATAGATAGATAGATAGATAGATAGATAGATAGATAGATAGATGAGCTACAATCGTTGCTTTGCAGTGAGCCACATCGGGCGATCCTCAGGGAAATACACCAAAATCGCTCCCTCCCGATTTCGCACCGGAAGTCAAAAACCATCTTTTTAACAATGCGAAATGTTCGCCCGTCATAATGGCAAAACGCTTGGTGTTTGTCTCGGCAAATATTTATTGATTCCTCCACGGAAAATGTTACCGACTACTCGTCAGCAATGAGAGGGCAAGTTGAGTGCGAGAGCTTCTTTACTCCAGCCTAATTTTTAGACAATCTGATCCCTACCAAGGGTTTTCTCAACTTCATGCTCGCTCCTGGTTAGTAAATTTGATAGATAGATAGAAACGAAAGTAAACGAAAGAAAATAAGAAAGAAAGAAAGAAAGAAAGAAAGAAAGAAAGAAAGAAAGAAAGAAAGAAAGAAAGGGGAAAATAAAAAGTGGAGGGTGGAAATAAAAAAACAATATTAAAAAGACAAGGAAATAACATGAAGCAACAAAAGAAAGAAAGAAAGAAAGAAAGAAATCACTTTTCTCGTATTGTTCTCTCCTTATCATGAAAATTGTTCGAAACCAATTCTTCGAAAAACATTTATTCGAATTGTAAATTGTTTGAATGAAAATTAATCGAAAGGACAATTATACTAAATGATAGTTATTCGAAATACCTTTGTTTCTAATACGTATATGGTTTTTGGAATACATGTCTTGTTTTAGAGTCAATGCAGATTTACCTAGAACTAGTAACGCCCTTGAAAGATAGCATAGGTCATCCCATCTTCCCCAAATATGGAAATTCTTAGACGCTCTTAAAAGAGTACAAGACTTGAAAAAATATCACATTGCAAAATAAGAGCAGGTTGCCAAAATATCAAGAGCGCCAAGAAATGGAAAACTTTAAAAATTTGTGGCATCCTTTAACGAGTACTCTTCAGTACTTAAGTACTTTAACGAGTACTCTTCAGTACTTAAGTACTTTAACGAGTACTCTTCAGTACTTAAGTAATTTAACGAGTACTCTTCAGTAGTTGACTATTTACGTTCAGTATCAAATAATTTAAAATTATAAGAATTGTTTTATAATTGTTTTATTAACGATATTTGTATTTCGTAAAATTATCATTTCTTTACTTACTCTCTTATTTTTACATTTTTATTGCAATAAAGAATTTTGCATTTCAAATAATTATTATTTTGTAAAATTGTCCTTTTGATTAATTTCCATTCAAACAATTTACAATGCGAATAGATGTTTTTCGAAGAATTGGTTTCGAACAATGAACACATAATCGATCACATGATCACATTATCGATCAAATTATCACATGATCACATAATCGTTCTCTCTCCTTAATAGTACCTTTTTTATCTCATATTCTATAACATTCTTTAACCCTCTTGCGTCTTAGTAGCTTTACTGCCTTGTTTGGGGTCAAATGATCACAAAGAATGAAAAGATAGATGTAACTTTTGCGGATTTTTTGACACTCAACCAATCCAGATATTGTGTCCCCATACCGAACCGGATATTTTGTCCATCAACCAATCCGTATATTTTGTCCCTCAACCTATCCGTATATTTTGTCCCTCAACCTATCCGTATATTTTTTCCTCAACCTATCCGTATATTTTGTCCCTCAACCAATCCGAACATTTTGTTCCTCAACCAATCTGGATATTTTTTCCCTCAAACGATCCGAATATTTTGTTCCTCAATCGATCAAGTTATTTTGTTACTCAACCAATCCGGACATTTTGTTCCTCAACAAATGTGGATATTTTGTTCCCCAAGCAATAAGGATCTTTAATGCCTCAACCAATTCGAATATTTTGTACCTTAACCAATCCGGATATTTTGTATCTCAACCAATCCAGACATTTTGTGCCCCAACCAATCCAATATTAGCATATAATAATAAATAATACCATATATGGAACATTATTACCATCTGCTGGGAAGACAAAGAAAAGTTCAAACAACAGCCATAAGGAGCCAGTTTGGAAGGCAATATTGAAGCGGTAAATAAAGGAAACCAGATGTGAATTATCGATACTCGATGAGATCGCAAGAAACTCAAATGTTTCAACACGCAAATGCAGAAAGATCGAGCGGAGATATAAAATTAAATTGCTAAATGAAATTCCAACAATCAAGAAAATGCTTAAACAGTTATTTCAGTTAAAGGCACAGAAAACAAGACGATACGAAAAGCGTTGTACGTTCTATCGACAAAATAAAATATTCCAAATGGACCTTTAGAAATTTTACAATGAAATTGGAAAAGCGATTATAGATGTCAAAAAGCCACCATGTATTGAAAAGTGCAAACATTTTCGGTGAATAATTGGAGCAGCCCAAAGGAATATAATCCCAATACAGAATGGATTCAACGAGAAGAAAGAATGATGGCTAAACCTCTACACGAATGGGAAAATATAACCAAGAATAATGTTAGGCAAGCTCTAAAGAAATCCCAAGGTACTCAATTTTTGGGTCTATCATCTGTCATCAATCAATAAAACCTTTGCACAAACTTTATTAATGCTTATTAATAATCACAATGAAGTCCCAGAATGAATCATTATTGAAGGTATTATATATCTCTGACCAAAAGAAAGTTAAAACAGATGAACTGAAAAATTATAGGCCAATAACATGTCTGTCCACTACGTATTGATCACGTCTGCCTTAACGAACTGCACTTACTCTTTTCTCGAAGAAAACAACATTCTTCCACTGGAAAAGAGGTGATATAGGGAGATTCATGTGGTAGCAATGATCAACTATTGCTAAACAAAATGTTCCTGGAAAATTGCTGGAAAAGAGCTAGAAATCTCAGTACAATTTGGATAGATTACCGTAAAGCCTTTGATAATGTGCCACACTCCTGGGTCCTTAAGACTTTGGAAAGGTACAAAGTCTCCTCAGTGATAGTAAATCTCCTTAAACACAAAATGAGAATGTGGAAAACAACATTATACATAAATTACATTTCCAACCTTCTGAATATCCGATGAGGAAGCCATCAACGAGACTCTCAGTCACCCCTTCTAATTTTATGTGTCCTTAATTCCCCTTACGCATAAACTAAACAATAACAGCTATGGATACAAATTAATCAAGAAAATTTTCAATCATCTACTCTACATGGATGATCTCAATCTCTTTGCCAAAAACGACAATGAGTTGAAGGGTCCCCTCAATATTAAAGTGACGAAATGGGTATGGATTTCGGATTAGATAAATGTACCAAAGTAATATTCAAGAAAGGGAGAATTACATAAGCCAACTCAATAGATCTAGATTTTGTCTCAAATATTAGGGAACTGGTCCAAGAAGCCTATAGGTACCTATGAATTAGTGAAGAAAATGGAACACAACAAACCCAAATGAAGGAGAAGGTAAGAAAAGAAAATTACAGGCGTGTGCGTCTGGTACTGAATTCCGAGTTGAATTTAAAAAAAAAAATATCAGCCATAAACACCTTGGCTGTCCCCGTTGTTCAATCTTGTTTCAATATCCTTAACTGGACGACAGCTGACATTAAGCAAATGGGCGCCAAAACGAGAAAGCTTCCCACTTGCATCATCCCAAGGCTGATATTGATCGTCCGTATGTGCCCAGATCCAAAGGAGGTAGAGGATTAGTTCAACTAGAACTGTCTTACAAAAATGCAAGTATCGCCCTTTAAGGATACCTGGAAATCATAGAAGTCTGGATGATGATCTGTGTCAGCATGAAAGAAATAAGAAACTTTATTCAGTTCAAAATGGAGTTTCACGTGAGTGAAGAAATGCAAGTAAAAAATAATACACTTGCTGCACCTGCAAAAACCTTAAAAAAACGAATCAAAGGTAAATACAATCAACCAGATACAGAATCGATAGCAAGATAAACATCTTTAGGGTCAATATTCTGCCTGTACCAAACAAGCCGATGGAGACAAACCCCTTACCCATTAGTGGCTAAGTAGTGCAGGGTTAAAAGCTGAAACTAAAGGTTTTATTCTTGTTGCAAAGGACCAATGCTTACTAACTAGAAATTAGTGTTAGCTCAAAATGTAGATTATATGATAAATATCCAGAAACAATTGACCATCTTGTATCAGGTTGGAGGGTTTGTGCAACGTCTGAATATAAAACACGGCATGACAGAATGGGCCAATATTTGCAGTGGAAAATCTGCAACTTCTACTGAAAGAAATTGGTATGAACACCACCCAGACGCAGTTACGGAGATAGGAGCTGTTACAATATTATGGAAATTTATAATACGCACAGACAGAACAATCAAAGTTAAACGCTTGGTCATCGTGATCAATGACCACAAAAACTACAAGAGTGGAAATCTAAAAAGTGTGACAGAAGAAGAGCTTTATCCATGTAAAATGTGTGTGATGTCAGGTGTTTTTTTTTTTTTGTTTTGTTTTTTGCTTTGTACAAAAATGAATGGTGAAAAATGTCATGAAGCCATGTCTGACCATAAATTTCTGGTTGGGGCCTGGAACGAAATGTGTGTACAATAGAAATCCAATAATAATAATAATAAAATGTGGCACATGAGGACATCAGTAATTCCAGATGTATTTGGACCCCTCAGATTGATTGGAAAATGTCCCGATAGCTTCATTGAAGGAATCCCTGGTAGCCCATGCCTTAAAGAAATACAAAAATTTCTACTCAAAAGTACAGCTCACATATTATGAAGCGTTTTATCTATGTAAAATGTGTGTGTGATCTTAGTTTTTTTCTGTTGCTTATCTTTTTCAAAGAATGCTCAGTGGAAAATGTCATGATGTCATTTCTGACCTTAGATCACTGGTTGGGACCCGGAAGGGAATGAGTATACAACAGAAATCAAAGGAATTAATAAAATAATAATTTCGTCATTCCAGCGGACGCCAAGTGTAAAACTGGGGTAAAAATTGAAGGGATTCCCGGTAGCCCATGCCTTAAAGAAATACAAAAAAATTGTATTCACAAGTACGGCTCACACCTTACGAAGAGCTTTATCTATGTAAAATGTGTGTGATCTTTACTTTTTTTTTTTTTACAAAATGATTAGTGGAAAATGTCATGAAGCCATTTCTGACCTTAGATCTCTGGTTATAATAATAATAATAATAATAATAATAATAATAATTAGTAACCGTCCAGCGACCAAAACAACAAAAAAGAAAAAAAAAAAATTAGTTCCTCGCTTCTGACAGCGGACAATGCTGGCAAATTCATGCGTAATAATTCTGGGGTTCTCACTAGGGAGGGGGTTCGACTTGTTGCAGACTAAACCTGCACGTGGAACTGAAAAAATGGCAGTATATAAGTGAGAGGGAAGCCGGTCAGGTGTTCAGCGGTGCAACTACTCTACGACCACACTCGGAAGACCGATGATGATGATGATGATGATGATAATGGTGATGATGATGATGATGATGGTGATGATAAATGTAATGATGATGATTGTGATGATGATGATGATGATGATAATAGTGATGATGATGATAAATGTGATAATGATGATGATGATGATAAATGTGATGATGATGGTGGTGGTGATGATGATAATGGTGATGATGATAATGGTGATGATGATGGTGATGATGATGAGTAATGTGATGATAAATGTGATGATGATGATGATGATGATGATAATAGTGATGATGATGGTGATGATGATGATAAATGTGATAATGATGATGATGATGATAAATGTGATGATGATGGTGGTGGTGATGATGATAATGGTGATGATGATGGTGATGATGATTATAAATGTGATGATGATGATGGTGATGATGATGATTAATGTGATGATAAATGTGATGATGATAAATGTGATGATGATGGTGATGATGAACCATTAAATGTTGCTGGTTGTAAAAACTTTGTCGTTACTTTATTCATTTGTTTGTTTGTTTTTGTTAAGTTATGGCGCTTTGGGGGGGGTGATTTCTCATTAGAAATCACCCAATAAGATTTCATTAACTACACTAGACTAAACCCCTTTACGCTTTAAAAGCGACATTTTATTGATAATAGAACAAATATGTACCGCCGGTGGCGGACTTACATTTTGTTGGGAAGGGGCCTCTATATCTCTTTAAGCTTCAGGGCCCCTTCCCAACCAGCAACAATAGATTCGAGGATCTATGAAAATGTAGGCTATGAACAGATTCTGGCGAGCCTAATGAGACCATAAAGCTGGGAGCTCAGCTACGGGCTCCAATAAAAATTTGAAATTTAACCAATTACATTGGAATTTTGAGCCCATATGAAATTGTTTTTACATTTATTCTAAGGCGAATATTAGATAATTAAACACATTGGCTTAGGATCTGATTCAGTAAAATGACATTAAAATCATGTCATTTTAAAAAAAGAAACACTTTAAAAATTACGTAGATTTTGTTGAAAAATTCACTCATTCAAAAAGTTGTCTCAAGGGACCCCTCTGGGATTAGGGTACCCTCTGGAAGTAGGGGTACTGCTGGTATTAGGGACCCTGAAGCTTAAGCTTCGTTAATTTTATAGCAGACCCGCCAATGTGTAGCTCCATTTCTTTTTGCAGGAAGGACTTAAAAGTGAATGATTCAAACTTACTTCGATGATTACTTAATTAAAATATATAATTATTTATGCTAATTAAAAAGCATGTTTTATTCGAAGCAAATTTTAAGATAAGCGTATCGGAGAAACAGATTCCGTCAACCAATCTTGCATTTTGTCCGCTTCCATTACTAATAAATGAAAATATACAATTGCAAATCAGTACATAATCAAGCCGTCAGTGTCCTCTAACGACACGATAGATTCTATTAAGACATAACGGATCGCTTGCTTCTCTTAACATGTGTTCGGTTTCCTTCTTTCTAACACGTTCTTAATTAATTCGTCTCGCATACTGTTGAACGACGCGTTACTTAAATATATATAATACCAAAATTTCGGTTCTGTATGTAACAAGTAATCAAAGCGATTCATTATGGCTAAATAAATCTAATTAAAGCGCTTTTTAAAAGGCAATAACTTTATGCAAAATATCCGAGGGTTTTATAAATTAAAGATAATATTGCGAAAAGTGCGTTCACCGTACTGAACTGGGGAAATTATTTTTCAAGGGAGATTACTCTTAAATGTTATTCTCCTTTATTTATTAGTGCGTTCTTACAAAAAAAAATAGCATAAAATACACAAACGCCTGCATAATCCTCGAGTACTAAATTGAAAACATAGCGAGGTATCATGACATGACCTTGGTGGAACAAGAACTATCTTCATAGTTTAAATAAAGTGTTCAGTCCGAAATTCTAAGTAGCTTACATGGCATATACCTGATGACGGCTGAGAGCAGAACGGCCGCAACGTTGTGATAAGGACAACATAGATGAGGATAATATTTTTTTGCCTGTGAATAATTTGTGGAGATTCTCTAACATTCAGGACGAGGATTTGATATTGCATGAAAGTTCAGTATTCCTTTTTGTTTCCAGTGAAATTAACCGATTTCTTAATATAATGTGCAATAAATGTGATTATTGAGAAAGTGTTGGATTAAGTGCGTTGACAAGAGAGAAATAGAATGAAATAGAGGAAAGATCGATAAAAAATAGACAGATAGATATGAACAGATTGGATTGTGATAGATAGATAGATAGATAGATAGATAGATAGATAGATAGATAGATAGATAAGGAGACTGACATAGATAGATAGATAGATAGATAGATAGATAGATAGATAGATAGATAGATAGATAGATAGAAATAAACTGGGATAGATAGATAGATAGATAGATAGATAGATAGATAGATAGATAGATAGATAGATAATGAGACTGACGTTGATAGATAGATAGATAGATAGATAGATAGATAGATAGATAGATAGATAGATAGATAGAAATAAACTGGGATAGATAGATAGATAGATAGATAGATAGATAGATAGATAGATAGATAGATAGATAGATAGATAGATACATAGATAATGAGACTGACGTTGATAGATAGATAGATAGATAGATAGATAGATGTGAATAGACTAACATAGATAGATAGATAGATAGATAGATAATGAGACTGACGTTGATAGATAGATAGATAGATAGATAGATAGATAGATAGATAGATTGATGTGAATAGACTAACATAGATAGATAGATAGATAGATAGATAGATAGATAGATAGATAGATAGATGTGAATAGACTAACATAGATAGATAGATAGATAGATAGATAGATAGATAGATAGATGTGAATAGACTAACATAGATAGATAGATAGATAGATAGATAATGAGACTGACGTTGATAGATAGATAGATAGATAGATAGATAGATAGATAGATAGATAGATAGATAAGGAGACTGACATAGATAGATAGATAGATAGATAGATAGATAGATAGATAGATATGAACAGATTGGGATAGATAGATACATACATACATAAAGAGATACATAGAGATACATAGAGAGAGAGGAATTGAATGAAATAGAAGAGAGATTGATAAAAAAATAGAGAGGAAGAGGGGGGAATAGATATGAACAGATTGGAATAGAGAGAGAGTGAGAGAGAGAGAGAGAGAGAGTATGAGCAGACAGAAGATAGATCTGTAGCGTAATGTCTAAACTCTTATTATTTTAAGACTTGACACTAGAAATATATGCCTACATCAAATAATGATTCTATTGCTGCACCTGAATTTGAACGTGTCTCATGCTCGTTGCAACATTGTTAGTGTTCTTTAATATAAAAATATGGCACTTTTATATTTGCTGTCGACAATCTCGTTTATTTGAATGAATATTATTTCTATTAGAGTTCTTGTTTATTAGTTTTATCTTAAAATACGGAAACTACAACAAAAAAGAAGGCCTCATGAAGGGAGAAAAGCAAATATATTAACTGATCACAACTTGATTCAAAGTTACGAGCGCACAAACACTTCTATCGATTCTCTTACACGTTGCTGGCTTTTGACGGCTTCTCACTGCTGAAAGCCTAGAAAAGTACCCTTCCGCCAGAGGGCGTGCCAGACTAAAGTATTACATCATCGTTGTCTCAGGCGACTGACTGAGGCTTTTCATTTGAGCAATATTGCCAGACATTGATGGTCACGTCCGCTCCTCCCACAATCAACTCTTTTGCAAAAGCAACCCCAAGCAACCGACCTCGGCACCGAAGAAGCCGCTTGATCGTTTAATTATAAAGCGTTACAGAATATGCAATGTTAATCAATCCTGTTTTTCTTAAGGTAAGGGTCAGTAAGAGTCTATTAACACATCTCCAGTCAGATAGATTACGTAATCATGTACCATTAAGTTGACTCACCTCTTTATTTTCTCAGATATATTTTGGCAAATTATCGAGAATATGACGAGCCGGGTAAAATTTCTCGAATATTTAGGCCGCTTGATGAAAATAAAAAAAAATATTGTGTTTAATAAATGGACGGAGCGTCTACTTAAATACGGGTATCCGGTAAAAATAACGTTTAAAGTGATAAATAAATTGTGGAATTGATAATATAAAAAATTCATGATGTAAGCTTATCACCAAGTATATATTTGCATTAAGATTTCCGTATATAGTATAATAGTATATGAAATTCGCAATAAATTCTCCCTCTCTCTCTCTTTTTCTCTGTATATATATATATATATATATATATATATATATATATATATATATATATATATAAATTTATAAATATATACATATGTGTGTTTGTGTGTGTGTGTGTGTGTGTGTGTGTGTGTGTGTGTGTGTGTTAAGATCACATTTACTATGATTATGCATATATGTGTGCGTGTGCCTGTGTGTGTTTGTGAACCTCTGTGTGCATGTGTATGTGTCTGTCTTTAGTTAAACATAGTATGCAGTAGCATTTATTTTATTTTTCATCATATATATATATATATATATATATATGTATGTATATATATATTATATATAAAACTTATATATATATATATATATATATATATATATATATATATATATATATATATATATATAATATACATATTATATATAATATATATATGTTTGGTCTGGTTCGGTTTGTTTTACGGCATATCAACAACTCAATGGGTCATTTAATGCCGACATTTTTTTTTTCTGGTAATATTTTGTTTTGTCAAAAATCCATTTCTGCTAATATTTTTTCCTCAAAAATGTATTGCTGGTAATATTATTTTTCAAAAACGTATAAATGGTAATAGTTTTTTTTTTTTTCTTCAAAAATTATTTTCTAGTAATAATGTTTTACAAACCTATTTTTACACTTTTATAATCCTTTTTACCTCAGTTTCGGTGTTAACTATTTGCCCATAGCTGAGACCCCTAACAGGTGCTACCACCCAGGTCAGGGCAGACCTGGGAACATCAGCAATTAAGAAGTGATTCCACGCTCCTCAAAACCTCCTGACCAGATGCCTTCGTTGGACGTAGTTTATCGTCTTCTCCTGAAAGTGGACGCAACATATATATGTAATATATATATAATATACATACTATATATAACATATGAAATATATATATAATATACATATATATAATATATATATATAATATATATATATATATATATATATATATATATATATATATATATATATATATATATATATATATATATATATATATATATATATATATATATATATATATATATATATATATATATATATATATATATATATATATATATATATATATATATATATATATATATCGAATGGCGATGAGAACGATCACTTTGTAATGGATGTTGAGCTTCTTTAATATTTGCCGTTAGCACTAAAGAGGTCAAAAAGTCATTTGTAAAGTATTTCAAACCAGTTCTATGGAAGGAATTGCTGTAGCCATATTAGTAAATTGCAATTGCATTAACAAGAGAAAAGGGCAATGTTCAAGCAAATAATCAGTGAGTTGTATCAAAAAGGAAATTCATCCGGGTTCACGGATCTGTATCTACCTTGGCACTTCCCCACGTGGCAATCTTTTAACAGAGCCTCTTATAATATAAAGGGGGAGGGGAATCAGTATCGATATTCTGTCTGGGATTTTTAATATTCAAATCATCGGTTATTGAACATTTGATATCCGTCTTATTTTATTTCATCTAAATGTACAAGAAATATCAAAGTAGCTCTTTTACTTTAAAAGATATTGGTTTAATAAAGAGATAGCTAGTAAGGAGAACGAGATAGATAGATAGATGATAGATAGATAGATAGATAGATAGATAGATAGATAGATAGATAGATGTGAATAGACTAACATAGATAGATAGATAGATAGATAGATAGATAGATAGATAGATAGATAGATAGATAGATAGATTTCCATATAATAAAAAAAGTGTATATTGGGTGTAACAGCAAAATTGTCCAAATCATGTAACAGCAAAATTGTCCAATTGTTAGATTAAGCTTTGAGCCGTTCGACATGATTAAAGACATCTTACTGGAATTCTCCGTGGAACAATAAGAATGTACTTAGCTCGAAGATAAAATGATGATCCTTCTTCCTGAATGTGACCACCAGATCCAGTTTTCCTTTTTTTAAGATTCGCTGTTTTCTTGATGGTTCTTGAATGGACTTTGAACATAAAACCCGAATATTATCTTTTTTCTTCTCACCATTGCTCAGTTGGGAAGATATAATGGGATTGACACAAAACAACTTTCAGTGATTCTTACGACAAATCTGACAAACTCAGATTACTGGTTT
This sequence comes from Acanthosepion pharaonis, assembly GCA_903632075.3. Classification (NCBI taxonomy): domain Eukaryota; kingdom Metazoa; phylum Mollusca; class Cephalopoda; order Sepiida; family Sepiidae; genus Acanthosepion; species Acanthosepion pharaonis. The sequence continues at coordinate 272,740 of CAHIKZ030002346.1, forward strand.
TATATATTAAACATTTTTTGGATGAACACTTATTCCATGCTTTTACACAATTTTGCTGTTAGATTAAGTATATAAACACACACACACACACACACACACACACACACACACACACATATATATATATATATATATATATATATATATATATATATATATATGGAGTTGTAACGAGAAGGAAAAATAATATAAATTCTAAAGTTTACAGCATTAAATCGAAAGTGGTCTCGATACCAAAAGTAGAGCAATAATTATTTATTATAATTTTTACGTACGTACAAAAACAACTTGCTCACTACAAAGATGCATTCTTGTTTCGATGCGACTGCATCTCGACTGGTAAGAACCAAAGACGTTTTTTCATTGTTGTTGTTTTTTATTTTTTCTGTTCTTACCAGTCGAGATGCAGCCGCATCGAAACAAGAATGCATCTTTTTAGTGAGCAAGTTGTTTTTGTCCGAATATAAAGTTATAATAAATAATATATATACATATATATATATGTGTGTGTGTGTGTGTGTGTGTGTGTGTGTGTGTGTGTGTGTGTGTGCGTGCATGTTCAGAGAGAGAGAGAGATTAATTACATCAAACGTTATTATAATGGATATTTGTATTTGAAATAGATACCACCTTTTTATTTTCTTGTGCATGTTACGTCTATCGGCCTGTGTACTTGAGAAATCTTAATAGAAAAACGCCTTGCTGAACTGTAAAGTTTTCTGCCACTGATCGGTAACGCATGCCGAATCAAATGATGGTTTTTCCTACAAAGGGGGACGTAGTACCTTTTGTTTATTCTGACTTGTTTAATCATTAATATTCTAAGAATTACTTTTGAATTGAACTCTTTATTCAATCAAAAAGAATAGATTGTTTTCATTTCATTTTCCCCCTTCGTGGATATTTCGTCTTCCTGTCTTTTTCTCCCATTGAACAAAAAAAAACTTTCAGATCTGTGCAACAGGGATAGACTAACCCCCCTACCAGACAGGCTGGCAAACTGGTAGCCGGTTATTATGTCTGTTATCAAGTGGCTGTTTTTTTTGTGTGTCATTTCTTTCGTCACCGTAGGCTCCCAAATTGTGTAAATTACTGTGAAAGGTCTAGATCGCCAAATGAGTATATAATTTTGAATAATAATAATAATTCACTATCTCAAAACTTCCGACGTAAAGACGACTGAATTTGGACGCCATAATACTGAAATAGGAAAACAAAAAGTGTCATTTACATTTGAAAATACGAATCACTGACCAAGACAACAAGAATTTCAGAAGTTTCACTTGTAAAACAGGACATATGGAAATAAGACTTGACGTGGACCTACGAATTTCTTAAATAATCGAGAAACTGAGAAAACTTTCAACCACTGTGGCTACCCTTTGCCTTTTCTCTACATATTTTAATGGCAGCTGTTCTAATGAATTTTCATCCTTAGTCCATCGACCGAATGAATTTAAAAGTACTATAGATTGACGACTAGGTCTCATCGTTTTAATGTTGAACCGCAAGTTCCATTCTGACAGTTTCTTTTCTTGTCTGTAGAACTCACTTCAGGTCTCTTAATTCCTTGGCACCTACAATCTTCAAAATTTTAAATACAATGTCAATCACCATCTTCTATCATGCTGAACCATGTTATCCTTTTACCTCAGTAAATCTTCTCGTTTTTTTAATCCCTGTAACTTCTTGCGTCTTAGGGACATTATCGCCTTACTTAGAGTGAAATGAATAAAAAAAATTAAAAATAACACTGTGAGAACAAAATAGTTTTCTTTCAGCAAATGTTGGAGTTTTTCTTTTCTGTAATTGTTTCATGTCAGTTTGTCGGGATATGAAAGATTGGAAAATGGATAAAATTATTTTACATGAATTAACAGAAAATCAGAAACCCTGTCGTTTTGAGGTCTACTCATCATTGTTTTTTTTTTTATACTGTGCCCCTTCAAGACGTAGGAGATGGTAGCCCTCCACATATACCTTTTCTTTATTATCTATGAATTGCTATGTATCATTGGGAAGTATGTAAAAATTGTTTACCACTGACTTCCACGCAGTATGGATTTTTCATTCTCTTGGACTAGTTGCCAATCAGGAGAGGGTACAGTCTACCCTGCTATTGAAACCTTAGTTGGCAGGGAGAACAGACGGCTTCCTAGATTTCTCAAGGTCAGCTATGTGATACTGAACGCAACAGCCTATCCCAGAATTTGAACTAGATTCGATCATTCCACTTTTATCTGTTGACTACCCGCATATTCCACGGCATTAATTACTTGAAAGAATAACAACATATTTCCGCCAGTACTTGGCTGAAAATCTGTAAAAAATAAACATGAATGCATTATTTCAGATGTTTAACGCTCGTCAGTAACGAATATCATTAGCCGGTATTGTGGTATATGTTTGCATAACGATGCGGAGGAGACGGGCTGACCTTTTAAGTATTCCATACAGGATCCCAAAAAAGTTTACAAATAGAAGACAACAATCCTGCTTTCCCTCCCGAGGCCAATTTAATGGTGATGAGGAGGAAGCTATATGCATCAGATAGTTATTTATAGTTAGTATAAGAATGATCTTGGACAGAAAGCCAAAATCCTGTATCAATTTTCCCAAGAAATAAAGACTCAAGATAAACCTTTCCAAAACAGAAACTATGATCTGGAATTGGAATTAAAGCAGTGATGGTACTTATCCTGAATCCTTCATAAAATTTCAGGATATGGAATTAGTAAATAGTAAACACTTTAGATACCTCGGCTTGTACGGATCATTTATAACAAATTAAGTCTAGGAGAAAAAGAAATTGAACATAGAATAGACAAGAGATAGTTTCTCCTATCACCGTCAGTTGCTACGAAACCAAAACATCAACCTAAAAATCCGAGTCATGTTTTTAAATAGCCTCATCAGATTGAGACTTACATCTGAATGCCATGCATGACGCCAGATTTATTCAGAAATACTTAAACTGTCAGCTGTATACAACAACTTCTTAAGATCAATGGGAAAAACGGCTTTGAGCGAGTAAAGCTTGAGGTTCTTGGTGATAACTATATCCTTCTGTGAACCTTTGTGGACTCTGATGTTACAGAATCACAAAGAACTGTACCAAATAATAAAAATCACATCACTTGAAGACTTCCAACATCAGCAACAACTAAAATGGAAAGCACATGTAACTCGAAGAGAAATTAATGATATAATCAAGATATTGACATCCCGCATCACTTCAAATAAAAGGTTACGAAGGAAACTCTTATCAATGCCTGAAAGAGCGTTTGACTAAGATGTTTTCATAGAAAGATTTTATAAATTTCAATTGAAAGTAGAACCGGTTACTCGGTCAATGAATTCTAAATGTTTCCTTGTAGGGAAACGGCTAGTATTACCATTAGCTTTTCCGTAAATCATCCAGCCATATCTCGAGAACCAGTTATGTGGCCTTAATGTAATTGTCAACCAATCAGAAGACGTCGTAGTGGGCATGCGCATGAATAGGTTTGTATTCATGCGGTACTTCAGTCGGCAGTGTGACTGAGATTCCGTACTTTATGTCTCAAACGAGGGCTTTTTGATAAAACAACACACGAGCCTGGATTTTCCATTACAATCTACTCTTGTCTTTCTTCGATTTCCGTCTATTCTCAAAGCTAAATTGGCTATTGAAACGAAATTAAATAAACATCGATGGTGATCCCGAAAGAGGAGTTTTCAAACTGTTATAAAAAGTATAATGGATTCTTTGATAAATGTTTGGAATCCTAATGAACGGACTTTGAGTGTGTCATTCTACTTGGTAGGTTATTTTCCTGTTAATATTAAATGTGTGGAAACATATCGGACACATCGCGTATTGATTTTTCTGTAAACTAAAAAATAATCATCTCTTTAAACTCCAATATGAATGCTTACAACCCTTTCTTTTATTATTACTTCAGGGATATCTGTAAATTGAACTACTGTAGGATACTAGATTCAGTTAATAATATTTTCGTGACTTCTTCATAGGAACCCTTGATATCCTGATATACTTTTACGAGATTTCGTAATTGTTTTTCCTTTCAACTGTTCTCTTTGGTAAAAATAAGCAAAGCAATATTCTATGGCTTTTCAACCTTCTCGTAAGAATAAGAATCTAATGAAAAGGAAAAAATCTCAGTTTTATGTCCAAAACTTGCTCAAATATTAGGCTCGTATCACAGTTGAATTTCTGTAGATAACACTGCTCACCTCTTAAAATTTGTGAGCTGAACCAATTCTTCCCCAGGCGTCTCTTGAATAAGTGAACGAGTAACAACTTGCCAATGCATCTGCCACACTGTGATATTTATACCTTAAGATATTCGTGAAGTTGTCATGGTTTCGGGTGGAAGAATAAAAAGATAAGGTAATTTAGGAATTAACAAGAGGATTAGAACAAGTTGACATAGATAGATAGATAGATAGATAGATAGATTATAACACACTGAGAAAGATAGATATTAAAAAAACTAAAACATAGATAGATAGATAGATAGATAGATAGATAGATATGAAGAAACTAAAACATAGATAGATAGATAGATAGATAGGAAAGGAGACTGACATAGATAGATAGATAGATAGATAGATAGATAGATAGATAGATAGATAGATAGATAGATTATAACACACTAGATATTAAAAAAACTAAAACAGAGATAGATAGATAGATAGATAAATAGATAGATAGATATTAAAAAAAACTAAAACAGGGATAGATAGATAGATAGATAGATAGATAGATATGAAGAAACTAAAACATAGATAGATAGATAGATAGATAGATAGATAGATAGATTATAACACACTGAGATAGATAGATATTAAAAAAACTAAAACATAGATAGATAGATAGATAGATAGATAGATAGATAGATAGATAGATAGATATGAAGAAACTAAAACATAGATAGATAGATAGATAGATAGATAGATAGATAGATAGATAGATATGAAAAACAAAGATAGTGTTGTAACCTAGAGAAGGTTACTGAATAGAATAATCAAATGAAGGTTGGTAATGAACGATAATACTTAGGACAAGAACAACACATATAAGATTTGTCAGCGGCGCGTAGATGTAATAGTCAACTGCTAGAAGTGTGTCAAATGAATTCCACCTTGACTCTCCAACTGTAGGATATCTAGCAACCGCGTCGCACTGGCACAAGGCTGAATTTAATGTGGTGTATCCTAGCCCGTAGGCTCGGCCGAAAATTCCCCGTAGACCATGTATAAAACGGGATCGGGTAGTTGTTTCTCGAGACGAGACTCTGACCTTTGGCAAAGCCTTGTCTGGGGATCCACTCTGCCCGGAGGCAGAGAGTTTGACCATCACAGCTGGAGACGAATCTGCAGCTCTAGACCACATAGAGTATTCACTACTATATTTATCGGAATGGGGGCATACCTATTATCGTCCGTAGGTATGCTCCGATAGATAGATAGATAGATAGATATAAAGGAACTAAAACAGAGAAAGATAGATATTAACAGACTAAGACAGATAGATATGAACAGATTAAGATAGATAGATAGATAGATAGATAGATATGAAAAAACAAAGATAGATAGATAGATAGATAGATAGATATGAAGAAACTAAAACACAGAAAGATGGATATTAACAGACTAAGACAGATATATATGAACAGAGTACCATAGATAGATAGACAGAAGCAAGTGAATCAAATATAAAAAAAAATATCTAATATAGATGAATGTCCGACTAAGATAATTTCTCTGACTTTGCTGTTCATTTCCTCGCCGCTGATGCCGTCTCTATTATTCCAACAAGTGACCTGCACTTTAAGGAACAGGTTTTGCAAGTAACCTTACCAATTACAGCATTGGTATCATGGTACTGTGATTGCGCACTTTATTGCATAGCTTGCCAGTGAAATCACTTTGAACATCACTATGATATATTATGTTGTCGTTGTAGCGACATGTGTGACTAATCAAGCCGGCATTTGAAAGATATACACACCCACATTCTACACGCGTGGGAGTCTCTTTAGTGGCAGTGGTCTTATGTTCCCCCATGTAGCGAGCAGGTCATTTTAACTCCGCGAATTCAATCCTGCTTTCGATAAATACATATAGGTTAATACAGAATGCGTAAGCTTGACAAGATGGCAAAATGATAATTGTAATAAATGTAATAATAGATGTTACACTACTCGTCAGAACTCTGACGACCCAAGCTAACTGGGCGTGGTTTGAACTTCATGGACGTGGATTGTTTGGGTTTTTAATATCAGATAGAAAAATATGGGGAAATCCAAAGTGCAGCTGCGTCAAAACATCTGATATTCCTTTCCCTAGGTGCCATGGTTTGGTTAGTGAGACAATCCATTACGAGGAGTGTATGGGAAACTGACAGATATCATGTCAACCATTCTCTGTATTCATCTTCCTTCCTTTCTCTCTCTCTCTCTCTCTCTCTCTCACACACACACACACACACACACACACACACACTCACTCTTCTTCTTCTTTTTCTTCTTCTTCTTCTGCTTCTTCTTCTTCTTCTTCCAAGAACCGACGCCTACCGTTTCTACCAATCCCGAAAATAACACAAGTAAAAAGAAACCTGAAAAAAATGCTGTTTGTTAATACAGCATTGGGATCGCTACTGAGAAACAGATAGATAGATAGATAGATAGATAGATAGATAGATAGATAGATAGATAGATAGAAAAGTTTTGTTCTTTATCTTTGTTCTTTTTTTTTTATTTATTTATTTATTTATTTAATTATTTTCTTTATTCGTGTTCTTTGTTTTTTATCTTCACGGATTCCGATCTATATTTGATCCCAACTCATAGATAGATAGAAAGAAACAGACCAAGATAGATAGATAGATAGATAGATAGAGAGAGAGAGAGAGAGAGAGATCGAAGAAAAATTAGATAAGTAGATCTGAACTGGCTGATAGATATATATATATATATAGAGAGAGAGAGAGAGAAATACACAGATACAGAGATAGATATGAATATACTGCGATAGATGGATAGATAATGAACAGACCGAGATAGATAGATAGATAGATAGATAGATAGATAGATAGATAGATAGATAGGCGAGCTACAATCGTTGCTTTGCAGTGAGCCACATCGGGTATCCTCAGGGAAATACACCAAAATTGCTCCCTCCCGATTTCGCACCGGAAGTCAAAAACCATCTTTTTAACAAGGCGAAATGTTTGCCCGTCATAATGGCAAAACGCTTGGTGTTTGTCTCGGCGAATATTTATTGATTCCTCCACGGAAAATGTTACCGACTACTCGTCAGCAATGAGAGGGCAAGTTGAGTGCGAGAGCTTCTTTACTCCAACCTAATTTTTAGACAATCTGGTCCCTACCAAGACTAAAATGTCACTAAAGAAAGTTGATGGGAGAAACTGATTTTATCCCCCAAAATCTCAACTTCATGCTCGCTCCTGATTAGTAAATTCAAAGACCAATGAAAAGAAGACTGCATCCTGTTTAAATTTCCCTGTCAACTGGCGGTATCAAATATATCGTATTTTACCTGTGTGGCTGTTTATTTGTTAGGCAATTATTTTACCTTGCTATCCTTAACCGTAAATTACCCTCACAATGTTACAATGAGAGATTAGAAACAAAGAAAAGAAACAAAGAATGAAACAAACAAAGGGAGAAAAAAAGAAACAAACAACCAAAGGTTGAAATAAAGAAACAAAAGATCAAGCAATCAACCAAAGAAAGGAAGAAAGCAATGAAACAAAGAAAGAAACACAGTAACAAAGAATAAATGATGAAAGAAAGAAACAAACAAACAAAGAAGGATTGAAAGGAGGAAACAAATGACGGAACAGCAACAAACAACCAAAATGACAAACACATCAAAAAAAAAAAACAAGGGCTGAAAGAAACAAGGAAACAAAAAACAAATAAAGGAAAAAGAAACAATGAATGAAACAAAGAAACAAAGAAACAAAAAAATGAAAGAAAGAAAGAAAGAAAGAAAGAAAGAAAGAAAAAAAAAGAATAAAGAAAGAAAAAAGAAAGAAAGAAAGAAAGAATGAAAGAAAGAAGGAAAGAAAGAAATAAAGAAAGAAAGAAAAAAGAAAGAAAGAGTTGATGAAAAAAGAAACAAGCAAGTAAATTGCAACAGTTAAAATTTGATTATTAGATCAATTTAATTGAGCCTTACAACCACGACAAAAAGGAAATCCTCTGCTTCCCTTAAAAATTATTATTCGGCCTTTGACTGGAATAATAACAGAAAGAAATCTGAATTTGCTTGAATCAGGCAGAAAGAAAAGTTGCAAATATAATAACATATGAAAACAGATATAAATAGACTCTTCTAGACTTTAATAAAGATCGATATCAATTGAATAGTGTTCGTTATAAGCGAATGCGTTAGCGAGATCGATTGCTATGATTACTAATAGGTAAGATAAACAAAGTAGATGAGGCAGATATAAGCAAAGCCAAAAGTTATTTGCTTTGTCGTTTTTTGAAGTCAAGCCCAGTAAATGTTACTATCGCCATAAAAGCGACTGCTTTTATTAAAATTCTATATTCAATTACAGGTTTCCTGTCTTGTTGTGGAATTAAGTAAGCCAAACTTCCTGTATTCTCCAACATTTAATATTGTATTAGAAGAACTAAAAATGCATGTTTTTATTCATTGACTTTATTGAACAATATATTTCGCGAATCGTTCTTCTATCTTCCAGCTGAATTCATAATTTGCTTCTCCTAAAAGATTTTATCTTTTTCGACGAAGAACTGTCTTTAGTTTCTCTGTATCTCTGAAGGCAACGACCTTTATGTCTATGTCTCTCTATATCTCTGTCTATATCTCTGAGATGAGGTATTATGATTACTTGCATTATTTACATTATTCAAACTGTTATCCTCATCTTCATTGTCATATTTACAACGTTTCGGCCGTTATATGCTCCGGCCTTTAAGTCTATGTCTCTCTATATATATATCTATATCTCTGAGATAAGGTATTATGATTACTTGTTTTATTTCCATTGTTTGGGCTCTTATCTTCACTTCCATTGCCATATTCACGACGGATGATATAAGGAGTGCTAAAGAAAAGCGATGAATAACAAACAAAAAATGCAATATAAGCTCTGGTAAAAAAATTTTATATAATAACAAAAATTGCGATATGATCACTGGTACAAATATGAACTGAGACATTCATAAACAGATGTTCTCAAGGACACAGTAGCTAGAGACGTTTGTCAGATCCGTTAACTAAACACAAAGAGTCGTGAGTTCAATACCAGACTGCTGCATGAAAGTTGGTTAATTCTGTGGTGCTAGACAAATTTTTCTCGTGGAATCTCTCTTACATATATACAATTCTACAATTCATCCATGCTTAGCGTATTGCTGCCATATATGGCCTTGTACTTCTGCTATTTAGAGATATTTTTATAGAATTCAAAAAGGAATCTGCAGTGCTCTCTGTCCTGACCTGGCATCTCGTCTTCAGGCCCTTTCCCCACATCCGTAACGTATTTTCCATGTGTCTTTTATAGAAATAAATACACCCTTGTGCAAATTCGTTGAAAGAAAACGAATAATTCCGTTATTATTTACTTTTTTCGTATTTTTCCAATGAAACATAACCCAGTGCATATGTTTGTACTTCGTAGGTCCATTCCACGAGGTCGTTACTTGCAGATTGACCACAGATTCTCGATTGGATTTAAATCAGGAGAGTTTCCAAGCCAATATATAATACCTTATTTTCTCGATGGTAAGCCTTACCAGTGTGTTCCCGCAGCGTTACAATTTTCGTACGCTTTCTTGGAGTAACGTCCATCGCAGACAATGGCCGTGGGACAACTAATCGACAGTCGAGACAATAGTGTCTGGGAGAGATAAAAATATGATGCAATCATGAATGACACAACATTTTTCAAAGTCAAACAAAATTCATCATACGCCCCGAAAAAAATTCATATTACTGCAAACCACTGCAAATGACCTAATCTGGGGATAAACTAGAAATCGTTTACACTCTGTCATTCCAATGGGTTTAAAACTCACTGTATGATGAAATAAAGGAAACTAAAGCGGTTGTCTCAATTAATTTGCACTAGGGTGTATATGAAAATAGTCATGTGTAAATATGTCCTGGTGAGCCGTGCTTTCGACATTTTGAAAATAAGTTATCAGGGATGATATTCTAAGAAACTTAAATTAGAAATCTCAATCAGAATTTCTTCAGAGACTCTCAGAGATATCAGACATTCTGAATTTTAGCTTGAACTTTAGTTTGAATTTAGTTTGAATTTTGGCTTGAATTATTGTTTGAATTTTAATCTAAAATTTAGTTTAGAAATTAGCTTGAATTTTAGGTCGAATTTTTGAATTTTAGTTTCAATTTTAGTCGGAATTTAATTTGAATTTTAGGTAAAATTTTGTTTGAATTTTAGTTTGAATTTTAGTCTGAATTTTAGCTTGAATTTTAGGTCGAATTTTTGTTTGAATTTTAGCTTGAATTTTAGTTTGAATTTAAGCTCGAATTTTGGTATGAATTTTTGTTTGAATTTTATTCTGAATTTTAGCTTGAATTTCAGTTTCAATTTTAGTCTGAATTTAATTTGAATTTTAGGTCGAATTTTTGTTTGAATTTTCGTCTGGATTTTAGCTTGAATTTTAGGTCGACTTTTTGTTTGAATTTTAGCTTGAATTTCAGTTTGAATTTTAGTATGAATTTTAGTTTGCGTTTTAGGTTGAATTTTAGCTTGAATTGTAGCTCGAATTTTGATCTGAATTTTTGTTTGGATTTTAGTTTGAATTTTAGTTTGAATTTTAGTTTGAATTTTAGCTCGAATTTTTGCTTGAATTTTAGTTTGAATTTTTGTCTCCCCCTCTCGAATCTTGAATTTTCATTCTTCATAATGAATAAAAATTGTCCTTTTTTCGTACTTCTGCTGTTTTGTAGAAAGGCAGATGTTTGTAATGTTTTATAACGCGCAAGATAGTTTTTCGTCCTTGCTCCAAAAGTCCAAGGAAAGATTAGGAGAATTTCAGAAATAAAATAAATGAAAATAAGAAATAAGCAAATATGCGTAAACATGTCCTGGTAAGCCGCATATATGAGATGATATTTAACTTGAAATTCGGAACCAGGATTTACTCAGAGACAACTCATTTTACTCATACGATACGAGTATTTTTAATTACCGATTCAACATTATTCTGGTAATCGATATTTTGACTGATACCAAGTTAAACCTTAACAAACTTTATAATAGTTGTATACTGGGCTTCCTATCACCCGGCTCATACTCCTCCTCCTTATTTGAGACAGGAATAGCGGCTCATTGCTTGTTTCTCGTTTAGGGAGAAATTTCCGGCCCATTTTTTCTTCTGTGTTTTTAACCAAGTCTGTCAGGAATTTCTGGTGATATAAATGGACGGTGGCTACGTCTTTTCTTCTTTGACGGTACCGGGTAGGCAGTTTTCTGCTTGCTGCATCCCGACTGGTAGTTAGGAGCCCGAACTCTTTCATAGCGTCTAGAGAGGCTTTGATCAACAGTCGCATAATATAGGTTTTTTTGCAATGCCATATCGCTTATGGAAAGGTGTTCCTGCAAGCAGCCACGGTGGGCAACCCCAAGACTACACTATGCTGCTGTCGACGCCAATTCCCAGCCATTACATGTTACCTTAGACGACCGACAACTATAATATCCTTGGCCTTTTCATAATATATATAACACACTATGACAGTAAGCAACCAATGCAATCAGACTAAACCAGCTCGGCAAAAAGCACCTAAATCCTTTCTTTCTCAAACATTCCTGGTATTCGTACCAATTTCTGCAGTGTGGGATCGTTCCTCTTGGAACACTGTCCGGATATCACAGCTCTCTGTGAAACTAATCTCAATTCTCGGTTTCTGGTTATCTTCCTCTCTTTAGGAAGGAATCTAGTGTCCACATTGATGGCATTGGTTTTTATGTTCGAGAACAATTCTCATTGACTAGAGAACTTTCTCTTGATTTTCCAGACCATTCTCACATGTGCCTACGTCTTTCTCTACTAAACTCAGTCAGCTACCTACTCTCTCTCTCTCTCTCTCTCTCTCTCTCTCTCTCTCTCTCGTTCCCCTTCTTCTTATGACTGTTGCGTGCTAGATAGTATTTTTAATAATATAGATAAGGCCCATTCTCTACACTCGCCTGAAAATATCTTTGGTGTTCGGCGACTTCAATGTCTATCATATCAGGTTACTTAATCAATCTGTCACTGATCTACATCAAAACCTTAAAATTCTTTATCATTCAATCTCCCGCGCAAATGCAAGACTTCCCCATGAGTTTCGCTAGTAACTATGTCAGACAGTCTTGAGCTCTTATTTACCTCTATCAGTGATTCTGTAACTCTTGGCAACTCTGATCATGCGGTGGTATCTGTAGATATATCATTCCACTTTCCCATCAGTCAAGAACCTCCCACCAAAAGTAAATCTTTCTGTTATCAAAGCTCTGATCGCGGCTTCTTCTATGTCCCTTGGAATGGTGATTTTAGTCGTCCTGTTCGAAAATGTATGACTTGGGTCTGAGATTTTAACTGAATTTGCATATCAAGATGTTGCTCTAGATATCTCAAAGCCAGTCGACAGGTTTTGGCATGCTGGCCTTCTACTTAAGTTCCAGGGCTTACGGTGTCACAAGAGGAATATTTGGTTGGATGCAATCGTTCCTAACAAATCATGAAGGTCGTTTTGAATTGGCTTGCTCCCAGATCATTTCATACAAACACAAGGGTCCCCCCAAGGCTCTATCCTGGGTCCTACGCTGTTTCTGATATTCATCAATGATCTCCTCGCGTCATCAATTCCCAAAGGTATTTATAAGCATGACACTACCATTTACACCTGTCTCAGTAGCAATTCCTTCAGTAAACCTGGTCGTTGCTCTTAAAACAGAGCTCCAATCAGTGGCTAACTGGGACAAGAAATCGCTGTAAATTTTATTGCTTCCAAAATAAACTTGCTTCTTGGTCAAACGTCTTACACTGACAAGAAGTGGAGTGAGAACAGTGAATCAATTGCTTCGTCTACTGAAAGGAAATTCTGGCCACTGCGTCATGCCAGAAAACTTTTCTCGTCAGAATCTATCATGCACTTCGCCTTGCATTGAATAATTTTGCCATATATGGTCTGCTGCTCCTGATGTACATATCGAGATTCTTCAAAAACACAAAGAATGGTCTGTAATGTAATCTATCTTGACAAGCATCTCAACTTCATTAACTTTCTCAAAGACGTGACTTGGCTTCCTTCTGTCTTTTATACAGAATGGTTAATAGCGAAAATAGATAGGTCGGGGTAGTTTGTTATTATCACAGTAAAAAAAAAAAAAAAAAAAAAAAAACTGAGACAAAAGATGATCAATTTTGCTTTCACCCAAAGAAGAAATATGGCCGAAATATCAAATAGATTTTGTAAGCAATTGTTATCAACAACTGTCTACTTTGTGTTTTATTATCTATTCTGCTAAATAAATAAATCTTTCGGTTTTAAATAAAAGGTTTTTTAAGCTGAGTAAAAATTTCTGAAAACATTTACTTGTTTATAATACAACCCCACCCCAAATTTTTGCCTTTACTTTTTATTCAAATTGTCTCATTATGCACAAGAAATATGGCTGACATATCAAATACCAATTGTTATCAACACCTGGCTACCTTGTGTTTTATTATCTATTCTGCTAAATGTTGTATAAATCTATCGGTTTTAAATTAGAAGTTTTTTAAGCTGAGAAAAAATTTCTGAAAATATGTAATTGTCTATAATACGCCTCACTTTTTTACCTTTAATTTTCGTTGAAAATGTTTTGTATTGTAGACAAGAAAATACGGTAAAGAAGGCCAGATGGCACAACAGCCAAAATGCTATGATAATAAAAACAAAGATGAGGGTAATAGTCTGAATGTAAATAAGAAAATATTCACCAAAAATTAATAATGGCTGAAAATGTTTCATTTAATAAAAGATAAAACATTTTTTTTTTTTGCTATAAATAATTTGAATTCCATTCAGGATAAAAACGTATTTTTTGAGATAGTGATATTTAAATGTTACAATTACACTTTTCCACCTACTAACCTGATCAGAAAAATTTTAATGAGATGAAAATTTACAATGATCAATTCTTATTTGAAAATTTGCACTCTCTTGAACTATAGCCGTCAGTGTTTCGATTGCAAAGCACATAGCACAGGTTTTCACACACAAAATTTGAAATATGGCTCGCTTGAAACTATGTGACAGTCAGCCGGTGAGGCGTCTTTAACCTCCAGACTTTAATGACACCATCTTTTTTATGGAAGTAAAGGTGATTATTTGATTTGTACCAAGTCAGATCGATGATTCAATCGTGACAAATACATGCAATGAACAATTTGTTCGGCTCGTATGAAAGACAAATTATTTTTACCAAAAAAAAATGCAAAGATATACAGCAAAACTAGAAAAAGGAGATAGATAGATAGATAGATAGATAGATAGATAGAAAAAAGAAAAAGAAAAGAAAGAAAGAATTGGAATTGCACACCCACGCGCAAAACACACACACACACATATATAAATATATTTATTATATTTCATTGTATGTCTATATAAGATGTTCGCAATAAAGCAATGGGTTATTTAAATCTTTTCTCTTAAAATAGCTTTACAAAGAAAACAACAAATTATTTGTGTGAGAGAGAAAGAAAGAGAGATAGAGAGAGAGTTTGCGTGCGAAGGAGTATTATCAAACACAACGTCTTAAATTTATTACGTCCAGCCTCGTTTGTTGACTAATTTTTGAACAAATGTCACTAGGAAAGACATGAATCTACCTATCTTACTCCCCAGTTATGGATTAAATACCAGTGTAGACTGTGCTTTCTGGCCTTGACTTGCAGCCCAATTAGAAAACACCCAACCATATAGAAGACAACAGGAAACACTTGGACTATCTCTCCCCAGAAATTATGGCAAGTCACAGAGAATAAAAAAAATATGTGGACAGAAGGTGGCATTAGAAATCAGTAAAGAATTTTTCAAAATAGGTCCAGTGTATTGACAAGTAAGGAACTTATTATGATATATAAATATATCGTCCCCTTAGGAAGCTTACTGTACCTGGTATTGCCAAGTATTCCCAAGCGGTCACCCATCTATGGTCAACGTTATCTAATGTCAGTGATCTGACAAGTACCGGTGTTTGAACGTGATATGGCCGTAAGCATGTATAAATAATTATTGTGTAAAAAAAAAACTTAATATAAGAACATATATATTTTCCACAATAAAGTGTTTTCCGCGTCAGATTACAGATGTATTACTATACCTTCATATACACCACATACACATAAGTGCACACACACACACACACACATATATATATATATATATATATATATATATGAAAAGTGTATATAAATATAAATAAATATATATATGTGTATAATTATTTATATATTATATACGCGGTACTTATTAGAAAGCGCTCAATATCAGAGATAGAGCTAACATATTTGGTTGGATAGATGTGAGTTTGTGACCTGGGTTTCACGCTTGTCTGACGATCGCTAAAGCGTAAAACCCAGGGTCACAAACTCACATCTATCCAACAATATATATATATATATATATATATATATATATATATATAGAGAGAGAGAGAGAGAGAGAGAGAGAGAGAGAGAGGTACACTACTGTTCAAAAGTTTGAAGCCACACCCAGAATTATCATGCGATAAACTTGAGAGAAGAATGAAAAAAAAAGGAAAAAGACCTCTTAGAGTCATTGAAAAAGGAATGGAATCGATTATCAACATTATACTTTGACAAACTTTTGCAATGAATGCCAAAAATTTGTGCTGCAGTAATTAAGTCTAAAGGAAGATTTTTTGACGAGAGTAAAATTTAATCATAAAAATGTTTTGTTTTTTTTTCTTTTTATCATAATAAAAGTTCTAATAAAAACCATGTCTCACTTTTTTAGCCTTTTATAATAATTTTCTTTTATGTAAAATACAAAGTAACTATTTCGGGGGCCAATTTAAAAAAATTCCCTAAGTCTCTTCAAGCTTTTCTTTTACATCATTCTATCCATTCTCCTCCTTCTCCATCTCTCTTTCTTTTCTCTCTTTTTCACTTTTCACCTCTTTTCCTCTTGTTTGTTCTCTATTTCTTCTTTTTTATCCTCTTCTATACTTCTCTCCTTTTCATCATTCATCGTCTTGTCTATATTTCTTCTTCTCTTTCTATTTCCTTTGTTATTCTACACTCCCCTTCTTTCCTTTTCGTTTACTGTTACTTCCTCTTTTTCTTCTTTTTTTTCTCTTCTCTTTTTTCTCCTTTTTTCTTTCCTTTTTCCGCTCTTTCTTATTCACTTTCTTATTCTTTTTTTCTATTCTCTTTTCTTTCTTTTTCTTCTTTCTCCTCCATCACCTTTTTCATTCAGTTTTGTTACAAATTCCGTAGAACGCTTATAGTTCTTGGTTAATAACACTGTAAGGAAACACGAACAAAAAGTTGCGCGAAGAACAGGTTTAATCACATGAGAAACATTAATTAATAATACACTAATAAAGAATACCATAGTTCAGTGCGGCAATGCTTACGACTCAACGCTAGGCCTTGCGACCCACTTTGCAACAGCCATTCCTATGAACAGATAATCTTCACGTGAAGGGTGGACATGTCCGTGTCCAACGATTATTGTAGAGAAGGTCGGCTGTCTTTCTACACAATTTTCTTCTTTCTTCATTTTTTTCATTTTTATATTTCTTCTTTTTATGTTTTCTCCTTCATTCATTCCATTGCTCGGTCTTCTTCCTCCTCTTTTTTATTCAGTTTCTTTTTTAGTATTTCCTCTGTTTTCTATTCTCCCATATTTCTTTTTCTTTTGCTACACTTTTCTTTTTCTATTTCTACTATTCCCCCTTTCCTTTCTCTTTATTCTCATCTTCTTCTTCACCTTCTGTTTCGATTTCTTCTTTTTTTTCTATTCTCCTCTTCCTTCCTTTTTGTCCTCATCTTCTTCTCTTTTCTTATTCATTTTCTTTCTCTTTTTTCTTTCTTCTTTTTTTTCTTCTTCTTTCTTTCCTTTTCTTTCTTCACCCTCATTTTGCTCTTGGGCTTTCTACGTTTTGACCATATCGCCATTAATACCACCATTGTTAACCCAACTCCGCCTCGACCCTCGTAATGACGCGACAATTGTTTCAAGTGACTACAATCTCGCGGGGATTAACGCCAGATTAAAACAGCCAAGTTTCACCTTCAATTTGCTTCATAGAAGATTCCACGCCCTCGAATGTAATTGGAAAAGTAAAATTAATCATTGTCTGGCCAAACTGGCGACGTGTCTTCGATTTCTACTTTCCGCCAATCGCTTATTTCCTTCCAAGTGCATCTGCTTCTTCCACGCGACCTGTCTTCGCCTTGGTGTTTTCTTTATATGATATGTAAGTTCTGAAATGTTTACATTATAGTTAGATTAAACTTAAATTTAATTTTTTTTATCTATCACCTGTTATTTTGAGCGAAATAAGTGAGAATTTATAGATAGAAAACACGCATATTTGATGTTAAAGAGAAAATAATTACACGTTTCCCTCGTGGCTAAAAAGCGTAGGATTTTTATTATTGTTTAAGTTTTTTGTTATTCTTTTCATTGTATAACTATATAAGATGTTCGCAATAAAGCAATAGGTTATTTAAATCTTTTCTCTTAAAATAGCTTTACAAAGAAAACTACAAATTATTTGGCATAAAACTGATTTAACGGAAATTTACGCCAATGAGAATTATTTCTAATAAACATTCGAAAACATTTACTTAACTGTCCTTTTAATGGATGAGGTAGTTGGAAATTTTTTTAAATTTGACTACTTTTGCCAAAATTTTAAAGATGGCGTTTTAAATCGATTCGGAGGGCACACCCACTTATATAGAGTTCCAACATATTTTTCTTTTTATAATTATGGCTACAATATATATTTTTATTTTATTTTATTTAATTTATTTAGGAGGCAAGATGGAGTAATGGATAAGTGGCTCGGATTGAGGAATCGGAAAGCCGAGTTCAAATTTCAGTCGAGCCCTTTCACTTACGTGCTAATACCCTTGGGAAAGGTATGAATCCTCTTCTCCTCCCCCCCCAGCTATGGGTAAATAGCAGCACAGACCGGGTTCTATACCCTTTGATGGCTATTGATCTACCGCAGAAAGAAATGGCCACCTACTGCGGGAAAAAGATACATGGTCGCCTAATCGTGTATCACGCATGGAACATAATTGACTTTGTTTATTTTTTTTGGGGTGTAACATATTTTATATAATTGTTTTGTTACTACAGAGTAAACCTATATTGTTTTAGTTGCCCCTTTGTTTGTTCCCTTTTTCAGTTTAGTTACTTTTTAGGGTGGTAGTCACCGGTTTTTAACCACTTCCTGTTTGTACACTTAGTTATGCCCTGCACCGGCACATTAAAAGCATGGCACCAAACACATGGTTCATATTTTACTTATCTTCCTTTATGTCCACTGCCATCATGACACCATCGCCGCTTCAGCTTTCAGCTTTTAATAAACCTCCTGATAAACAGGACTTTGTCTTCAGGGTCTTAATTGCCGTAAGGTATCATGAGGTATCTTGAGGTAAGCACACGTACGTGTACACAGGAATTAGGACAATAATATCTTTGCGATACCTTCATGCATATGCTTATAGTCTACATCTATCTGATGGCTGCTGTTGATAAACTGTTGTTAAACTGTTGTGGAGGAGATTCAATATGGCTTCTGCATTCGGATTCCTACTACGATCACAAAAGCCAAGCGGATGATAACGATGATGATGATGCTGTGTCTAATATTACTAAAAATATAAAGGTCTTTGTGCTATGTCGATCAATATGAACTTATATGACAGTCATAATGTTAGCCGACGTCAAAGCATGTAGTGTTTTCACCAATGGACGTGTTACATTTATTAGTATAGTAAGTAGCATGTTAGTCGCCATTAAAGTGTCGAAATGGTTAAATGTGGCAGCCTCTTCTACTCCAATAGGTGTTACAGTTTTTTGGATATATATGTATGACTAGTGAGCGAGTGAAAATGACTTAACTCCCTTTATAGTCTACCAATGGAAGGTTGACCAATCAGAAGCCGCAGAACATTGTATCCGTCATGTATAAAGGCGGCCATCTTTGTTTATCCTACCGGAATGACCAGTGCCAACTTGTCAGGCGAAGATGCCAGAAGGAAGAACTACGCTCTGCTACTTTGCTGTGATATCCACTGCGAACCTTAACTACGCTTTCCTACTGTCTCCGAAATATTCACTGCTAACCTCTGGATTCTATACTCGAAGACGACCGTCATGAATTTGTAACAATAGCGTCATGTCTCGCACCTCCCGTCTGTGGAATTCCCTTCATATTTCTTGTTTTCCTGATAGCTATAATCTCCAACTATGCAAATGTAATGTCAACCGACAACTCCAGATGCCCTGACCTATTCCATATCCTTCTCTTCATCCTTTCCTCCATCACGCCTCTTTACTCACGCTCCCACTCTGTAACCCCTTGTGTACTAGCGGCATCCCGCCTTGCTTGGGGTGAAATGCTTAAAATATGTTGATGTATATTCAGTGTAAATACGTGGGTCACACAAATCCACAGGACAGCGTCTCATTACCTACTAACCCCACGAAAGAGTGTGCCTCTTCACACATAAGCTCACTGAATTAAATCTTAATTGCATCCAGACCCCGCAACCTTTTCTCAAGTTATTGAAAATTTCTAGATACTGCCCAGACGTGCAACACACGCACTGTTATAATGATGATTTTATAAGCGTAGCTTAGATGCGGCACATGGTCGAAATGTGGAGCACCCAGTGAGGATCGAACTCATTATTGAGTCGTAATTGATGTAATAAGAAAAGCTTGCTAACAATTACACTACGCCAAAGCACCCCCACACACAATTATAATGGTTGACGTGGTAGTCACAGGGTGACCGACAACGGGTTTCAATACTACAAACACTTTATTTACACGTTAGTCCCAGCGAGGATTTTGTAGACTGATTATTTATCAAAAAAATCTACAACGCCTATTCTAATTTCCGCCATATTTTGGTCGGCAATGAAACAAATCTTTGAAGCTCTTTACATCAAAAGAAGTCAACGAACGAGGACATTTTGAATAAACAAACTATAATTGCCATAGTGTCATAGTAAACAAAGTTTTGTTAGTTTCTAAATAACCTAAGCTTGTATATATTTAATATTTTTCTAATTAAACATTAGTCGTTTAAAAAATGGTTCGTGAGATGCTTTCTGAATGTCATTTCAGTTATAAAGGCGAAAACCACAAAATCAAAACGATTTCTTAATCAAATTTTAATATCTCATCGGAGAAAATAAATTACATGAGATGTTCTCAGGCTTTCCTATTTCCTAAAATCTATCCAAATATCCAAACATTTAAGTCCCGTCTTTTCAGCCACCTTTGTATAAGTTACACACACACACACACACACACACACACATATATATATATATATATATATATATATATATATATATATATATATATATATATATATATATATATATGAATAAAAGACAGACTACGTTAAGATTCCATGTAATAAGCTATTTCACCATAACCCCTTTAACAGGGTTCTGGATCATCAGATTTTACTTCCAAAAGCTGAAATGAAAAATGAAAAGAAATTCACACGTTTTTTACGGACTTCATCAAGTATACGCAAAGTTAACGAAGTGAGGAAGTGAGGTGGGAGATAGGATGTGAGTGTGTCATATGTATCATTTTAGTTTTCTATTTTAACCCCAGTGTGTCGGCTGGATGTTGCTCTAATCTAACGCGTCTCGTCTCTAGATAAAGGTGGTTAAGGGGTGGGCGATAGAGGCTACATTGAGGAAGACGCGTTATAACAGCCCCAATAAATTATCCGACAGGTTTCATTCAAATTCTTAGACGCTGTCAGTTCGCGTTACTTTAACGTGCATATTTGGGAGGTTAAGGTTTGATAAATATCTAAAATTTTAAAAACAATCTACGAAGAAATTAATTTGAAATTCGGTGGAGTTTTGGGTATTTCCCATGAAGCAGTCGATTGGAAAGATCTATAGGCAGAGCATTGAAAGAGTAATCCAATTTATACTTAGTACTTTTTCCATTAAAGCTTTTATCTTATAGCTTGTTAGGTTGACATTTATTCGTTTGATTTTTGTTCATTAAGTAAACTCGTGGTTGTTTTTAGGCCCTTCTTTTATATTTTCTTATCTACACATGTCTCAACCCCCTATTTGTAACCCCATACCTATATCGTCTTATATGTCTATGAGTTCCTATATACACCTACACACACCTTCCCACGAAACGATATATGTATATTTCCATCTTTACACATATACCCCTGCAGAGAGAACGCACATCCACATGTCTCCATACTTGTCTCCATGTATACTTATACTTACATATATATATATACACACACAAGGACATCTGCATACCCATATATACTCGTACGCACATATATATATATCTACACATCCATACGTATACACATATACACATACATACCCACACCCATATATGCATACGCCACACATATGTATACACACACACACACATGCATTGCGTTCGAAGACTATCTCAGTATTTAATTACATTATTTATGTCTTTACACATATAATATTATTTCATATTTATGGCAAAATATATAAGTACCTAACTAATTGTACATCTCCACACTCCCAAAAAAAATTTATTCAAACATATATGCTCTGAATCTTACATTGAGCTCTCTGGATATCCTCCTCCTCAGGTCTACCCATACGGATTACCTAAATTTCAATAAACTATATATATATATATATATATATATATTGTGTATATTTAGGCAGCAATTTTTCATCAATGCATGTTTCATTAAATAGTATAGACAGGTTTTGTCTATTTATTTTAAGAGAAGTATTAAGTATGGGAAGCCGTTGGTATAAACCAATGTCTTCTGTTATAAATTATAGGCATTTAAGGATATTTGTGGACACTTCATAGTTTATTTTGTTCAGGTTAGGTTTCAACTGTTTTATGTATAAAGCTTCAAAAATTTTTAATTTTTGTTTATTGTTTTCATGTTTAAGTATAGTTGTGTTTTCTAAAAGGATTTTCCGGAATTGAGTACGCGGGCAGGCATGTTGTTTTAAGTGTCTAAAAATGTTAGAGTTATCATTTAAATGTAGAGTCAAGCGCTGTGAAAGCGAGTTTGTGGTTTAAACAACATAAATACTTCTCGTTTTTCACTCTCGCGTGGTTATGTGTAACGCCACGAGCTGCGACGCGATTTTTGCTTCCGCGTCTCGTATATACGAGTTTGTCGTTACTTTGAAATTTTTCATGCAGCAAGGGCGAACTATCATTGTTGTTTCGTCCGTGGGTTGTTTGATTTATTGAAATTGTCATCTTTGATAATGGCTTGTGTAAGCCGAAAGCTTAGATTGTATTTAAACATCTATCAATATGGTGATTTCCTTTCGTCTTTCAACGATAATGTGATTAAGCTTATCAGACAATATGAAAGGAACTTACTTAAAATAAATAGACAAAACTTGTTTACATATTATTGAAACATGCACTAAATATATATATATTGGTGTATACGGAATGAATTCCAATAACGAACAATTACTATTCTTAAAAGAGTGCTCAATACAAAGTAGAGCGGATATTCATTTCTTCTTTTCTCCTCAGTAATTTTATAGTTGTAAACTTAATAGCGATTAAATGTGGATTTTGAAATTGGCAGTTTTTAATTTTAATATTAAATTTTATCATATAATTTAGTAATTATTGGTCAGAATAAATTCTTTTTTTAATATTACCCATATTTTAAAGATCTGAATAGCTATTACAACATGACTTCGTTGTCAAGCTTTTTGAATTTTCCTATACTCGTGTTTTGATTGGTCAATCTAGCTTTTGTAACAACATTTTCCTCTTGCGAAGGATTGTTAATTAATTTGAAACTTTTAAAACCATTTATTTTACATTCAACATCATCACTTAATGAGACACCGGGGGTGTTGAAACAAAATGGCTATTTTTGTAGTGATTTTATAACATATTTATGTTATAAATTTGTTTTTTAAATAAATAATGATATATATATATATATATATATATATATATATATATATAGTATAGTCGATTAATGTCGAATATAACTGCATGATTTGTTTTATTTGAATTGAATGCCAAAAAAACAATAAAGCGCAATTCTATGGAGGTCCGTCTTTATTGCTTTGAAAATTATACGTTCGGGCATCGTATAATCGTTTGTGAGGTAAAGTAAATACTGTATTTTAGAAGGAAAACTGTTCAACATATGCAGATGAAGAGCCGAATTGCGCCATCAGTGGAACGGATATGATTGCATCCATGTTTGCTTTGTTCAATGTAACAAAACAATTACAAATGACCATATTTGACGACATATAAGGCGCACTTTATTTTTACTAAAAATATCTTTTAAAATTCCCCTTCGTCTTATATGCCATATGTAGGTTTAAAATTCGCGATAATTGGCCGAAATTAGCTACCTGGCAACTTCTATTAGCTTAGACTTTAGAGTACCTTTCATATACCTATTGTCATTATTTAAAAGTCTATTATGCAGATTAAAAGTGTTATCATTGATAATATTCATTATATTAATTTCATCAAGTTTAATATTAATACTTTGTTTCACTAAAATTATATGCAATAAATTGAAATTATATATTTGTAAAATCTATTTGATTCATTAATATTTTTCGTGCGATAACTTCCGGTTGCATTTGGTATAAATATAATCAGAATCCGGAAAAGTCATGGCACGTGAAACTAGAACAATCTATCCCTGTGGACGAAATAAAGGGTCCGGTTCAAAATTTCAATAACCTGAAGAAAGCCGGAACGTACAACTGCGGAAACTTTGAGAATATAGCAATGAAGGTGGGGATAAGTGTTCGAATAATGGAAAAAATGTAAGTAATCATAATACCTCATCTCAGAGATATAGACAGATATATAGAGAGACATAGACATAAAGGCCGGAGCGTACAACGGCCGAAACGTTGTGAATATGACAATGAAGATGAGGATAACAGTCCGAATAATGTAAATAATGAAAGTAATCATAATACCTCATCTCAGAGATATAGACAGATATATATAGAGACATAGACATAAAGGCCGGAGCGTACAACGGCCGAAACGTTGTGAATATGACAATGAAGATGAGGATAACAGTCCGAATAATGTAAATAATGAAAGTAATCATAATACCTCATCTCAGAGATATAGACAGATATATATAGAGACATAGACATAAAGGCCGGAGCGTACAACGGCCGAAACGTTGTGAATATGGCAATGAAGATGAGGATAACAGTCCGAATAATGTAAATAATGAAAGTAATCATAATACCTCATCTCAGAGATATAGACAGATATATAGAGAGACATAGACATAAAGGCCGGAGCGTACAACGGCCGAAACGTTGTGAATATGGCAATGAAGATGAGGATAACAGTCCGAATAATGTAAATAATGAAAGTAATCATAATACCTCATCTCAGAGATATCGACAGATATATAGAGAGACATAGACATAAAGGCCGGAGCGTACAACGGCCGAAACGTTGTGAATATGGCAATGAATATGAAGATAACAGTCCGAATAATGTAAATAATTTAATCATAATACCTCATCTCAGACATATAGAGGCAGAAACGTTGTGAATATGTTAATGAAGATAAGGATAAGAGTGCAAATAATGTGTAATAATATAATCATAATACCTCATCTCAGAGATATAGAGGCCGAAACCTTGTGAATATGGTAATGAAGATAAGGATAATAGTGCGAATAATGTGTAATAATATAATCATGATACCTCATCTCAGAGATATAGACAGATATTGTTCTGTGATGGAGAACATTTTTCCTTTCATGCAATGTTTGTGCTCCAACTGTAAAAAATTAATGCAACAAAAAAGTTATTTTCGGCTACACCAGATTTCTTCTTAACTGCCACGTATGATTAGTAATTAGGTTGATACATTCATAATTACAATTGATTCCCCACAACAAAAATTAGGTCTACCTTAACCTAATCGTTAAATAAGTTGAACACAGATGCTGTGTTATCTTCTGTCTCACACCAATGCACTCTCTTATTGATTATTATCTTTTTCTAAGTATCTCGTCTACTTCCTTACAGACACAAATTTATCTGATCAGCTTCAAACTGAAGAAGGCTAGAGAAGTCATTCATTCACATATCGATTCTTTCAATGAAGAATTTTAGATTGGCTACCAATAAGTATATTTATGTTATGAAGAATTTTTGATTAAATAAATGTTTGGAGGCTTTTTTATTTCGTTTCTTTAATCTTTTTATTCATTCTTCTCTATTCCTTTTTTATTTATCTTTTGACCGATAGATATAAGTGGCTCAACGACTGCCAGCACGGCAATGGAATAGGCGAGTCAAGGTCAAAATTCCAGCTGTTATAGTTTGCGTTTATTTCGCACGAATACCCTGGGAAAAGGTAAGAATTCATCACATTTATCCACCACCAGTAACGGGTAAAATATAAGACTAAACTCTCTATTTTTATGAATCCAAAGCATAGACAAGTTGGCTCACAATATGTTTTTTTTACAATGTTCCCGGGAGCCACTCGAGATAGAGGATTAGAGAGTATGATGTATATTTTATGCGGTTATATGAGGAAGATAACGGTTAACTTGAACAGCTAAGAATATCATCATCAGGGAAGCATTGGAGTGATCGGAAAATTTATTAAAATTCAAGTGCAAAGAGAATCTTTCCGCAACCACTAAGTGCGCACACGCACACACACGCGCAATATCCCCCCCAACACACACACACACGCGCAATATCCCCCCCAACACACACACACAAAGTCGATGAAAAGTCCTGAGCTCAACTTAACTTCCAAAAGCAGTATTCTGGTTCTTGTGTATAGAACTGCTAATTTTAGGAAGTGTCTCGAGCCGAGAATATTTCAACACTCCTTTGTATACAAATACGATGGCCGACAACTCGCTGTCGACTATGTGCACCACAAGATATTGTAAGGCGATGGGTATTCAGCATGTGGAAAAAAGAATATCATTATTCGATATCAAGCAATACCTGTACATTAAATTTTTATCATGGAGAATAAAAACGTATCATTATTTCAGTTCAATATTCTAAGCAAGAAAAACATGTACCGCGAAAGATTTGATAGATTGATTTTGTTTAGCGGCATATCAACACCTCTATGGGTTATTTAAAATCGAAATCTAAATAGCAATTTTATGGCTTCAACTACCGGTAAAATATTCTGTTGGTCATTTTGCGATAAAATGAATTTTCGATAATTCTACTATAAAATCTATGGTTGGTATATCTTAACCTTTTGAGCCTGACCACCGCTTTACCGGTGGTAGAGAAAAATGACTAAATACCTGACCACCGGTTGAACGGCGGTAGAGTAAAATTACTTAATGCCCAGTTTTATATTTCCCGTCCTCTTTTTGGCATCTGTCTATATTTCTGAGATGAGGTATTATGTACATTATTTACATTATTCGGACTTTGTCGCCATATCTATCACAACATTTCAGGTGGTTGGAATGTCGAACTGAACCCTTTATTTCGCTCACTGAGGTAGACTGTTCTAGTTCCACGTTCCGTGTCAGTTATCAGTTATCTCCTGTTAATTTCCCTCTGAAAGTTCTCCACTGCCTTAAGCGGGTATTGAACTCACACTCTTTGGGTCCTGTCACTGGATATATCCAACGCCTTAATCTCTGTATGAATTCCTGGGTATTATAAACCTGATGTCTCAGCAATCTTTTTACCAGTGCTCATATTGCAATTTTTGTTGTTATTATCGCTTTTCTCTGACACTCCTTATTATTGGTTTCCATATTGTATTCATTTCTATGCTTGGTCGGCTCAGGAGATTTTTGTGGCCTAATATATGTGCTGATTCCTTAAGATTACGAATTTTCCAATGGTGTTCTTTGTCTATGATCTCAATCTGATCCCACAGAGGGCGGTGATCTCCCTTTTCTCTCCATATATGGTCAGCCACGTCTGATTTCTCCACTTCCCATCGTGTTACAGCTTTCTGGTGTTCTTGAAGCCTTACCTTAAGGATGCGGCCTTTTTCCCCTTTATATTTCTTTCCGCAGCTGCACGGGATAGCGTACACACAGTCTTTAGTCATGTTCTCCTCTATGGGGGGGGGTCTTACTCGCGAAGTGTCGTCCAGCTTTTGAAAGTTGTCCTGATGTTATATGGACCGCAGATCCTTTGTTTTTTTTTCTCTGTTGACCCCTTCACATAAGGCAGGCAGACTGTTTTCTGAATGTTGCTGTTAGTGTACATAATACCTCACCTCAGAAATATAAACAGACGCAGTATGGCCGATATTACAGTTCAATACGTTTTTTCTTTCTTTCTAATGAAATTTTCCTGTCACTTAATACTTGGATTAGCTTCTAGAAAACGTAAAATGTTAAAAAATATTTCCCTTGCATTAGTCCTATAAAGTTTGTAATATTAGGCCAGGGATTTGTTTTTTTGTTTTGTTTTTTTTTTTTTTGTTTGTTTTTTTTTTTTTGTTTTGGTGATTTAACTTGAAAGATAAATCTAGCGTTATAAGCGCCGAATACTTGCTTATTTATTCTCATTTTGTTTGTTGCATGATGTTCAATTTTTTTGGCGAAACATTGTAATTTGCTTAGAATTGGAAACCCGAAAAATGTAAATCCTGAGTAAGTGAAAAAATGTAAAATTCCAACCGGATGATTAAACATTCATGTCTCTTCCGCCAAACTGATAAAAATATGGCGTCAATACCAACTACATTTAATCTGCTTCCATTTCCCTCACTCTCTCTCTCTCTATATATATATATATATATATGTGTGTGTGTGTGTGTGTGTGTGTGTGTGTGTGTGTGTGTGTGTAAAATATATATATTTTTTATATATTATGAACAATTTTACGAAAATCTATGAGAAAATGGAAAACGTTTTTCATGCAACGCGTCTTGTACTAAAGTGATGTTTATTTTGATGTTCTCTTACATTTGTTCATGAAGGAGAGGGAACGCTAAAATTTCAAATTTATTCTTTTTATTTTTTTCAATATATTTTAGGTATAGATTCTAGGCGGTTTCTTTTTCTTTCTTTTTTTTCATTATGTTTCTTTTGTTATTGAATATCCCGCATTGTGGTAATAGATCTGCCAAGTAAGGTGTTGTAAGAACCTGGACATAATTTATTGTAGGTGATCTAGCGATTAAAGCACTTTCTATGCATTTTCGTCTTAATAAATTGCTTTCTCCTTATTAAAAGAAAAAGTAGCATTTTAAATCAAAACTATAGCTAGACTAATTATGGAAGCAGCTAATGCATTCAGTGTGTTGTTTTGTAAAAGATCCCTTTGTATTCAGATAATCTATTATTTAAATTCCTTAAAATTGTTTTCTCTTAATTAAAAGAGAAAGTATCATTCTTAAATCAAAATTATGGCCACACTCATTATGGTGAGCAGGTAATATATTGATTGTGTTGTTTTGTAAAAGATCCCTTTTGTGTTCAGATAATATTTTATTTAAATTCCTTAAAATTGTTTTCTCCAAATTAAAAGAGAAAGTATCATTTTTAAATCAAAATTATGGCCAAAGTTATTATGGTGAGCAATTAATGTGTTTAATGTGTTGTTTTGTAAAAGATCCCTTTTGTGTTCAGATAATCTTTTATACAAATTTCTGGAGGTTTTCTCCCAGAGTATTTTATCAAAGAATATTGTAAATTTGCTTCAGTCTATTTTTTTCTCTCTCTCTCTCTCCAGGTGTGAAATGTTCGATGTCAAATCTTTGAATTGGGACCACAGAGTGCAACTTAAAGACAAGTTATTTTGTTTTTGTTTTGTTAATCCAAGAGGGTGCTTTAATATGAACTTGGTCAGGGTTGAGAACTTTTCAGCAATCATGTGTACTTCGGTTTTATTCAACTCTACATTTGAAAAATTTCCTCAAAACTAAAGTTTATTTTTAAACAAAAAGTGACATGTTTTTATCATTTTTAAGTTTCTTTCTCAAAGAAAGCCGGAGAGTGTCTATTTTTCTTTTATAAGATTTCTCTAATATTCAGGTTGTTGATGAAAATAAATTCACTGTTGAATAAATAAGCAGAGCATCTACTCAAATATAGGTATCCTCTTAAATAACGTTTAAAGTGATAAAATATGTTGGATATATATATAAGTAGACATCAGATAGAGCGTATTTTCAGGCCAGGGTCTGAAGATTGTGTTTAAGCATGAAACCGACTGGATACTGAGTATTTTAATCCATAAATTGAGTATATCTTAAAACTGGAGGAATCTAAATGAAATAATAATAAAAAAAAACGAAAGAATATTAATCTACAACCCAGTGTGTCTGAAGATCTTAATTTTTTTATTTTTTTATTGTTCAAAATATATATATATATATATGTGTGTGTGTGTGTGTGTGTGTGTGTGTGTGTGTGTGTGTGTAGGGTGATAGGTAACTTGTCGCCATTTTATATGCGTGTTATGTGTTTTTTTTATTTTGTTG
>CAHIKZ030002346.1:307500-382500 GCA_903632075.3 Acanthosepion pharaonis
TATGAATATACTAAGATAGATAGATAGATAGATAGATAGATAGATAGATAGATAATGCAATGACTTAGATAGATAGATAGATGTTTGTGAAATGCTGTCAATTGATAAAATAACACGATAGAAAATGAGAAAGAACCTGTGTGCGATTGGCCAACCCAGCGGTCATATTTAATCATTTACTTGGGAGAAAGGAAATACTCAGTAATCTGTTTTCACTGAATGTCGCGGAAGAAAGCCTCCGAGTAATTTGATCTGAGGATTACCATAATATTGAAGGAAAGTCTATGAACGAAAACTACTGTGGCCGGCAAAGTTTTTTTTTTTTTTGTAAAATACAGCTGAAGTAGAAAAATAAAGACAGCACAAAACCAACGAATTAATATTTAAGCACGCTGTCGTCTATATTTGATAATGTATATCCAATTTCGTGTGTCATTATCATAAACTGCTTATTTCATTGAGTTATAAATTTAAAATGGAATTCATTGCCATTTTGGTCTCCAGAGATTCGTATTCACACTGTTTTGAATTATAAGTGCTACACAATCTCCTGTAAACTTTAATCTGAAAATTGGCCAATATTGTGATGACGGAAAAGAAATTACAAAATCTCCTGCAGAAGGTAGCGAAGGAGAGTGAGAAGAAGGGACTAAGCATAAACTACAAGAAGACATAATGCATGGTCATCAGTAAAAGGATGAGCCCAAAATGCAGTTTGACGGTTGGGGACACTAAAATCAAGCAGACGCGGAAGTTTAAATAACTGGGAAGCGTTTGCACAGACGACAGTAAATGCGACACTGGGATTCGTAGACGTATTGTGATGGCCATGGACGCATTCCAAAAGCTGGGCAGAGTATTGAGAGGAAGATTTCTTTGGTAACAAAGAAAAGAATACTGATCTGTCACATGACCACTGCCCTTCTTTACGGCAGCGAATGTTGGACGATTTCTTCAAAGATGAAGGAACTCCAAGCGCGGAAATGTGGTTCTATAGAAGGATGCTAAGGATATCATGAACCGAGCGTGTGAGCAACGATGAGGTCTTAGAGAGGATTCAAACAAGGGAGAGGCTTATACTTAATATCAAGAAGAGGCAGCTGAAGTTTCTGGGACATATAATGAGGAAGGAGGGCCTGGAAAATCTGATTCTCACGGGTTGAATAGAGGGAAAGAGAGACAAAGAAGGAGGAGGCTTATACTTAATATCAAGAAAAGGCAGCTGAAGTTTCTGGGACATATAATGAGGAAGGAGGGCCTGGAAAATCTGATACTCACAAGTCGAATAGAGGGAAAGAGAGACAAGGGACAACAACGCGTGACTTACCTGGCGAGCTTAAGCAAGTGGATGGCAGAACGTGGTCTGGAGGAAGAAGCAGAGAGAAGGAACTTGTTCAGAACTGCAAGAGATAGAGGGTAGGTAGAGAGACATGATCACCCACGCCCTGAAAGGACACGGCACATAAGAAGAAAGATGGATCGACCATACATCTCTACGAGATGAGCTTGTGAACCACGGAAATTGTCTTCTACAAATATATACTGAAATTTACCTAGTATTGCACATGGCCAACTTATTGAAACATTCAATAAAACTCAGATTCATTTCTCTAGCAATGATCCTCAAGACCTTGATAACTTAGGAACCTTCCCTAACGAGGTTCCCCGGTATGAGTTTGCTAGCAGCGGCGATAGTTCTACGTAGATATTTACTTATCTTTGATCAATTTTGAACAACGTTACAAAAATGAAGGATACAGAAAAAAAAAAACAAATTCAATATAATGGCAAAATACCATTCCTGTCAGGAGCTTTAGTTGTCAAAAACACAAAATCACAAAAAAATAGAAAATTAACGGAAGAAAAATGCCAATTGCAAATAACGAACCCCGACTTCACGACAGGCGCACGATAAATATTTAGTCGGCTTTACCAGATACAATTCAAATATTGATGTTTCTCTGTTACGAGTTGTCCTCGATGATTTTGTGTTCCATCATCATTATGTTTCATAATTCCTTTGGGAACATTGAGCTGCAACAACATCTCTCCAACGAATGCGGTTCCGGGCGATCCTCTTCAGCTCGGCCTATGTCATGCCGGCTGCCTTCACCTCTGCGTCAACCCTTCTGCGCCAAGTCTGTTTTGGTCGAACCAGTTTTCGCTTCTCTTGTGGATTCCAGTTAAGGGCCTGCCTGGTGACACTAGAAGCAGGCTTGCAGAGTGTGTGGCCGATCCAATCTCATTTCTGTTTCTCTCTTGCCTCTTTATTCCTTTGGGAATATATTTAATAAATTTTAACAGAAAGTAGTACTGCCTACTTGGTCAGTGAATGCCAAATGTTTCATTTAGGGAAACGGTTACTGTTACTCATTGCTTACCCTTGATGTGTCCTGTATTTGATGGCAACTTTGAAATTCTTCTATTAAGCAGCTTCCTTAGTAGTACTACATCATAAAATCCTGCTAAAGAGCCACAAAGCATAACCGTGCCATACTGCGGTATGTGTAAACCATTTCCCATTTCTATGATCTTTATATATTTTTAAGTTGTAATTGATCAATCAATTGTAGAGGCAAATCTTGGCAAATGGAGAAAAAGAAAGATGAAAACCCAGAAGGGATTTTAAAGTCTGGCATCCAGGTGGGGACAGGGGGGGGGGTTACACTTCTTTTCTTTTTTTTTTACTTGAAAATAATAATAATCATTATTATGCCTCTTAATATTTTGAGGAACATAGGGCCGCAACAACACCTCTCCAACGGATATGGTTCCAGGCTATCCTCTTCAGCTTGGCCCACTTTGGAGGACTCTTCTTCGGCCATGTCGTTTGAGGATATCGTTGAGCTTTCTGTAACAAGCTAGTTTTTAAGTGAAGTAGTTTGTTAGTCTGCTGCACAATCCCCAATCTGAAGAATCAGGGTGTGTCTTTCATCTGGCTCCTACCCCTACAGACCTGTTGAACTTGGTTGGACCTACTAAAGGCCAAAGCCCCCATCCACATAGCTCTGGAAATCATTGAAGCATGCGACACAACATCAGAATGGAATAAGAAAAATGAAAGCCCAGAAGAGACTTCAAAGGCTTTTTTTTTACTTGAGAATAATAATAATTATTATTATGCCTCTTAATTCTTTGAGGAACATAGGGCCACAACAACACCTCTCCAACGGATGCGGTTCCAGGCTATCCTCTTCAGCTTGGCTCATGTCGTACCGACTGCGTTCCCGGGGCATTTTCACCTGCACGCGTCACACGCTCCACTTTGGAAGATTCTTCCTCGGCCATGTTGTTTTTTGAAGATATCGTTTAAGTTTCTGTAACAAGCTAGTTTGTTTGTTTTGTTTTTTTTTTAGTGAGTAGGTTCTTAGTCTACTGCACAGACCTGTTGAGCTTGGCTGGAGCTACTCAGGACCGAAGATCCTGCTCACATAGCTCTGGGAGTCGTTGAAGCAGGAAAGCCGTCCTACCTCGTCAAGGCGACACACCATCAAGACGGTTTGTGTTTTATACTCGTAGAAAATACGATATTCAATTGGTTCCAAGGTTTGGTCAGAGAAAGAAAACAAAATGTCTAACAAGAAATAAGATTTCCTCATCTTAACCCGTTTAGCCGCTTCCAAAAGACTAGACGCTCGTTTGACTTTACTTGCACAGCTCAATGGAGGAGAATCTGGCTTGTGACATTCAATAGCTCCAAAACTAAGCTAGTCACGTTTTCACAAGACACTGACTTTTCTCCAATCAAGGTGAATGGTTATACTCTCAACGAGAGTACTTCATCAATTGAAACTCACCAGACCTCAAAGGAAACATATATACGATCCATCGCTAAAGACGCCACAAACGTAGCAAACTCCCTTTACGACTCCAGAAAGTATATGATTCCTCTTTCTGTGCTCTGTCGCCCACGATCACGGGTCCCGTAACGCATTAGGGTCTTAACCACTGTACAAATGGTGTGTTTTGGGCAAGATAGACTGACGGAGCCCAACCATCACCAGGCTGGTTTGAATTTAGAGTTTTCCTTCTCCTAGACTAGTCGCCACCCAAGGCTATAGTCTGTTCTACTATTTACGCATAGAGAAGAATATAATTCATACCTTACTTCACGTAAATGAAGGTAATGAACCCGACTGGAATTCGAACTGTGCTCTTCGATTCCTCACTCCGAGCCGTTATCAATTATTCCACAGTGCCTCTTACAAGAGCCAGATCAGACAAAAAACTTACGCGGTCTTTTGAGTAATTATTTGTTTTAACCCCTTTCCCACAGACGAAACGTAGTTAGCCTTTCGCTACTCTACAGCTATTTTCATGGGAGATATTCGAACAAAATACGTTCTTTGGATCCACCAGTCCAGACTTTCACGGCTAGGATACACCATATCACATACACTAAATCGATTCATCCTTATTCGCTTCATATTCCATGAATAAGGAGGAAGTTCCATTCAAACAGCTTCTTCTCCAGAAGTGTTGCATTATGGAACAGACTCCCGAGCGTATGCTTCCCTGATACTACAATATTTACATCTTCAATTCGGGTGTCAACTGTTATCTATACTACATATCCTCATAATATGTAACACTTTCTCCCTCCCCATACCCACTTAGAACATCCTCATTGAGTAACCCTCTACATTGAGTGGCACCCAGGCCTTGTATCTGATGAACAACTGTTAAAAGAAAAACGACAAAAAATATTTTCTTCTACTCAAATTTTTCATAGGGAATTATATATAGATCCATACAAATAGTACACATGGTTTGATGATTAATTAACGCGTGAAACTGACAGCCGTTGTACGCTTCGGCCTTCTTCAGGTGGTTGGAATGTCGAACTGAACCCTTTATTTCGCTCACTAGGGTAGACTGTCCTAGTTCCAAGTGACATGTTTAATGGATATAAGTTATCTCCTGTTAGTTAGATCCAGTGACAGGACCCAAAGAGTGTGAGTTCAATACTCGGTTAAGGCAATGGAGAACTTGGAGAGGGGAATTAACAGGAGATAACTGATAACTGACATCCATTAAACATGTCACGTGGAACTAGAACTACCCCAGTGCGCGAAATAAAGGGTTCAGTTCGACATTCCAAGCACCTGAAGAAGGCCGGAGCGTACAACAGCCGAAACGTTGTAAGAAATATAGCGACAAAGATGAGGACAATAGTCCGAATAATGTAAATAGTCTTCATGGTTATAATCTATTACATTGATTTCGTAATCAAGACCCATACTATTCCAATGTAATAAATTATAACCATGAAATATTAGTGTTTGAGCCTTTTATATTATATATATATATATATATGTGTGTGTGTGTGTGTGTGTGTGTGTGTGTGTGTGTGTGATAAATATATAATTCTAAGGTATGCTATATTTATGGACTAAAGTGCTCATTATCAGGGATAGAGCGTATGTAAATATAAAAGAGGACATTGAGGTCGACACCTATCGACGACAGTCTGTTTCATGTAACCAAAATACGCCAATATTTATTTTAACGAACATTTAAAAAAGAATGAACATTTTAACGATAATGGCTTGACGATTTCGTTTAAGCATAAAAACAGACTGTCGCCGATCGGTGTTGACCTCAATGTCCACTTATATATAGGTGTGTGTATTTAGACAGGAAATACATACATACATACATACATACATACATATATATATATATATATATATATATATATATATATATATATATATATATATATATATATAATAAAAGTTCTACCTGGATTCTATCCTCTTAGAATTTTTTTTTTAAAAAAATATATATGTATATGTATGCATGTATGTATATACCACTAATAGTATATATATATATATATATATATATATAAGTGAATATTAATGCAACACTTAGAGGTGACAGTCTGTTTCATGCTAGATGCAATCGCCGTGGCCTGACGATTGCGTCTAGCATGGCACAACTTGTTACCTCTAAGTGTTGACTTCAATGTTCACTTTTATATTTACACGCTCTATCTCTGATATTGAACACTTTATCCCATAAATATAGCACACCTTAAGACTATATTTCTTCATATATATATATATATATATATATATATATATATATATATATATATATATATATATATATATATATATATATATAATAAAAAGGGCTTAAACACTAATATTCCATGGTCATAATTTATTCCATTGCAATCGTAAATACGATCCAATTCATCAGACCTACAAATTCAAAAAAAAAAACAGAAAAAACAACTCCGGAAATAAAAATAGAATTTAGAATATTTATATTTTCTGCGTAATATATATATATATATATATATATATATATATATATGAAGAATTTTGAAAAAAACAAACAAAAATCCTTAAATGTAGTTAAAATGAAAGAAATGTCGACGTCTGACGTTTCGGTTTAATAAACCTTTTTCAAGACAATATTCATCAAAATACAATTCAGTTCAATATGACAAATACGATGGACATAAAAACACAAGTCTTATTCAGAACAGATAACTGAAAATTCAGTTAAAAAAAAAAAGTGTTTTTATGTCCATCGTATTTGTCATATTGAACTGAATTGTATTTTGATGAATATTGTCTTGAAAAAGGTTTATTAAACCGAAACGTCAGACGTCGACATTTCTTTCATTTTAACTACATTTAAGGATTTTTGTTT
Source organism: Acanthosepion pharaonis (assembly GCA_903632075.3). Taxonomy (NCBI): domain Eukaryota; kingdom Metazoa; phylum Mollusca; class Cephalopoda; order Sepiida; family Sepiidae; genus Acanthosepion; species Acanthosepion pharaonis. Next base: position 314,170 of record CAHIKZ030002346.1, read on the forward strand.
GTTTTTTCAAAATTTCTTCATTCTGTCGGATTTATATCCATTTACACTTGCTTATATATATATATATATATATATATATATATATATATATATATATATTTGCTGCCTTATATATATGAATTCCAGATAATCTAGTAAATAAATTTAGTTCTTTTTATTCGAAATCAGTTGAAATCAAAAGCACTTGTATATTATTCCAGATTAGTAAAATAGAAAATAAAAAACGAAATATATTGAATGACGTCTGAAATTCTGGAATTAATAAATCCGACACAAAAGAATATTAGTCGAGGATTTCATCAAAATATTCGTGTCTCGGTTCTTATTTCTTTATTCAACAATATGACTTGCTTTTCTTAGGGCAACATTTGTTTTTTTTCTTCTTTTTTCCTTTTCATAATCCCCAATGCGTGGACAATAGCATTATCTTAAAAAAGAAAACGTTTCACTTCTCGCAGTTGATCGGTAGTAACAATGCTTCTCTTGCTTTCTCGGGGAAACTTTTGAACTGCTGATCGGTTTTCAATTTCTTCTGTGATGAAAAAATGGCGATACAATATTCCAGTAAAACGAGAAAGATTCTTAATCAAGAAGTAAATAATCTTAATAAAAAATCATCATTCTAATCTTCAATATATTTCATCTCTTTAGAAGGTTTTTCGGACTTCTACACTAATACTGGAGACTCTGGGATAGAAACTAATAAAAGGAACATGCTAGTCAGAGACATACTTTGGAAATAAAGCTTAGTTCACACGATAAGAAACTTTATTTGGTATTTAATAATGCTGCAGACATCAGGGTGTGAAAAACACAATCTGCAAGTTGCATGCAGTCCGTTGATGATATTATGCGGTCAGCAACATTACAACTGACATTCTGTTTCCCTGAGAGTTATAATCTCCAGCTATTCAAGTGTAATGTCAATCGACATCTCCAGTTGCCTTAATCTATCTACTACCCTCATCCTTTCTTCTATCACTCCTATCTGATCTTGCTATTTTCTGTAACCCCTTGCGTCCTAGTGGCTCCCCGCCTTGCTTGGGGTGAAATGCTTAAAAAAAAATAAATAAATAAATATCGGTATATTTTGGTTACATGTTGCACAAAATTGTGATCTAAGTATATGATTTTCTTTTTGATTTTTTTAATTGTTTCATCCCAAGCAAGGCGATAGTGCCACTAGAATACAAGGGCTTACAGGGAGTGAAAGAGAATAAGAAGATTTTAGTGGAGATGATTGAGGAAAGGGCAAAAATGGAACAGGGTTCAAGGAGACAAAAGATGGCGATTGCCGTTGTATTTAAATTTTTGAAGATTGTAGGGAAGCAAGAAATTAGAAATGAGTTCCACGGGCGACAAGTGCGAGAGAAGAAACGAGATGGTGGTTGCTCTAGCTCGTTGAACAATAAAAGGGTGGGACCAAATTGCCAATCTAGCAGCACGCTTAAATTCATGTAGTCGAAACATCAGGGAAAAAAGCTCATCAGATGTCATGAAAATATTTGTAAAAAAGACAGAGGGAGGCCATGTCACGTCGATGAGAAAGTGGCTGTAGTCGTGCTAACAGATCAGGATCGATAACATCACAGAACCTATTTACATTGCTCTGACTATCATCCTCATCTTTGTTGCCATATTTATCACAACGTTTCGGCCGTTGTACGCTCCGGCCTTCTTCAGGTGCTTGGAATGTCGAACTGAACCCTTTATTTCGCTCACTGGAGTAGACTGTTCTAGTTCCACGTGACACGTCTAAAGGATGTCAGTTATCAGTTATCTCCTTTTAATTGCCTTCTCCAAGTTACCACCTGAAGAAGGCCGGAGCGTACAACGCCTATATTGACAAATCTGACAACACAACATAATTCTCTTTATTAAAAAATCTTTTAAAACTAAAATATACTTTTATGAAACTTTAAAGTAAAAGGATTAACTGATTTAAAGTTTAGTTAATCTGGATTATAGCTAATATTACTTAATTTTAATTGAAAATATAGCAAAAAATAATTTCTTGAATACGGAGGTGTGTGTTTTTATGAGGTGTTGACACATTTATTAACAGCGTACTGACTGGGATATTTATTTATGTATGGAGGAAGTACTAGACATAAAATTACATGACGAATACAAATTTTCATATAAGTTTTTTTTTTAGCTGCTCAGTAATCTTTAAAAAATATATTTTAAGCATTCTAATATTTTATTGAATTTTTAGGTAAATTGACTTTATAGTTTTACTTACGAAGATGCTTGTTGAGGAAACGTTAGAAAATTACGAATACGTTTTAAATTTACTATTGTTACTGCTCTTATTTTCTGATAATGTCGTGTATGGACATCCGTATTTGCAAAAATGGGCACATTTACACACACAAAATAAATCAAAATTCTTTTCAAAATACCGGGGATATCTTATTTGCCGTATGCTTTTCCATTCATGATTGGTAAATAGAGTTTTTGTTTTTAACAAAATTACTTGACCACTACAAATTTATATTTAAAAGTTTATAAATTATTATAATTATTTTTTTTTAATGAAAATAATTCTTGTAAAATTCCTTATTTATCTTTTTTTTTCTTGCAGCAACAGTGCCCATAATATATTTTAATCATAAAAGCAATTTAAAAACAATTCTAATGAAATATATCAGTTTTATTGCAGTATTAATTTTGATTCCGAACAGATTTTCTTTAACTCGTTTGTCGAATAAAATTTGATAATCTAAATGCTCCTAGGAATCTTCCTTATAACAAATATAAACATTAAACACTAGAAAAAAGAATTTTTCCAATTTTGATTAAATTATATAAGTGTCGGGTAACAAACGTAAAAGAAATATATATTTTATAAATATTTTCTGTAACAGAAACGTATAAAAATAATTTCATTCAGTATCTGTCCATATTTCTGATATGAGGAATTGTGTACATTATTTACATTATTCGGACTATTTTCCCTATCTTTGTCGACATATTTATTACAACGTTTCGGTCCTTCAGTATCTGTCTATATTTCTGAGATGAGGTATTATGTATACTATTTAGATTATTCGGACTATTGTCCTCATCTTTGGCCGTTTTGGCCGTTGTACGCTCCGGCTTTCTTCAGGTAGTTGGAATGTCTAACTGAACCCTTTATTTCGCTCACTGGGGTAGACTAGTTCCACGTGACACGTCTAAAGGATATCAGTTATCAGTTATATCCTGTTAATTCCCCTCTCCAAGTTCTCCACTGCCTTAACCGGGTATTGAACTCAAACTCTTTGGGTCCTGTCACTGGATCTAACCAACGCCTTTATCCACTGTGCTATGTCTCCTTGAGGACAATTAGGCAATCATTAACGGAAGAATTAAGTTTCATCAGAAAATTCAAATAGGAAAACCGTGATATTTTCGCGGGTTTTTCTCGTTCTAATCAATTGCTTCTTGTTGAGAACAACTTTTGGCGTAGCGCTTTCTACTACAATTTTGAAATGTTATTATCATTTTCGTTCTAAATGAATTTTATTTGTTCAGCAATATACGTTTTAGTCGGAAATATTTGTGACGCCGGAGTGCATTACGGGACACACAAACATGTTTCAAGTCAGCTGAAGTCCTGTGTATGACGTCAAACGACACTCAACAGCAAGAGCTCTGATCAGAAGATTGAAGGTTTTGAGTAGCGTGGAACAACCACTTAATTGTTGTTATTCCCAGGTCCACCTTGAACCGGGGTGGTAGCACCCGTTAGGGTCCCAGCTATGGGCAAATAGTAAAACCGCAAAAAAAAACAAAACACAATGAAACTATAAAAAGTATATTTTTACAGTAAAAAATACCAGCAATACATTTTACAAAAATAAATTATCATAAAATTCGGTCGAGCACTTTAGAGGGGAAGCATGAATTTGTAAACGGTGACTGCTACTGCCTATAATGGGAAGCTCTTCTACGAATCGAGCACTCTGAGTCATAAATACGTAAAAATTCACCTTCCTCTCTGCCGACTTAGGGGAAAATCTCCGACTTGTGCCAAATCAGTCAAGTTTCGATCCCAACTTGAGACAATCGGATGTCTAGCCACACTGATGAGCTGTGATACAGCGAAATAGTCTATCTGTAGATGACAATATAATACATATGTATAGTAAATTGACCAACAATACATATTTATAGAAAAATTATGAAATTACTTCAAAACTCTCAAAAAATTTAAATTTCGGTATTAAATGACCCATAAGGTGTCGATATGCCGTTAAACAAACAAATCAATCAATCAAGTGAACTGTATAACGTGCTGGGCATTCTAACGTAAACCTTGCTCGACAGCTTGATTTTAGAGAAAGATTTTAAATTGCCGACGAGTTCTTTTCAGATTTCATCTACTGTTACAAAATACGTAAGATTAAAGACTTATCGTTTAGAAGCGAACTTTCAGCAAAGAATTCGAAGAATTAATCACGAAATCCACATTGTATCGTCAATAGGAATTGCAATTCTAAGGTGTCATGCGATTATTAAGAATAATGTTCACCTATTCTGATATCCTATGAATGGAATACATGGTATGATAATTTAATTCTTGTAATGACCTTGCGAAAGCAATGTTTGCTTAGCCAGTCACTAGTAGCTATTGTCACATTCAAAATCTTCCCCTCATTACTCCAAGAAACTAAATTGCAATTGCTGAGATCATTTTTGGAACACGATTTAAGGAATACCTTTCAATAATATATAGATGTATACCTTTCAATGATATATACATGTATACCTTTCATTAACATATAGATGTATACCTTTCAATAATATATAGATTTATAGTGTTTCGTTGGATATCATCAAGTCTTTTTTTTTTTCAGGGTATTTTTCCATTTAGAAAATAATCCAAATGCCACAGGGGGTTTAAGTCAAGTAAGTAAGGTGGATTATCCATTTTTATAAGGGATTTCTTAGCCAGAAACTCGCTCAAAACCAACGCCTCGTGTGCATAAATATTGCTAAGATGGAGAATCCATTTGTTCGGTCTTTCCATCCGAAAAGATTCTCATAACTTTTTCAATGCTTCTAAATAAATATTTGCAATTGTTCTTTATCATCTTGCATTATTAATATTTTCCGACACTTTTTTGAACCGCCTCTGCCACTCAAAAACACGCGATTTTTGCAGAGCATGTTCAGTATAAAGTATTTTAATAGTGATAAAGATTAACACTTTTCCCAGACTCCACACAAAATTTGATTTAATAGCTGTTCTGTTCCAAATACTCCTCTTTGGAAGCTGTAACTTCTGTGACATCGCTGGAAGCATTCTTGGAACTTGTTTTCCGGAAAATCTTTCAGTAATGCAAATGAATGCCTTACCGGATGTCAGGTGTTCCAGTGTCTTTGTCTTTTCGGGCTATTTTCCCATTAGGGAAAATGACCAAAAATCACAGGTGGCTATGTAAATCCAGTGAATAAATTTGGTGGCTCATTTGTATAATGGATTTCAGAGCCAGTCGTCACGAATTCTTAAGATAGGCAGAGGCATGATCATGATGATGAATCCATTTATCAGGTCAGACTTCGGTTTTCTCTTCGAACAAATTCTCATAAATCTTTCTAAATGAACATTTTCATCATTATTTTTTGTTTTCCCTGTTGCCCACTTCTTGCATTATCATGGGTATTTTCTCACCTTTTCTTTGGGACCCAGAACTTTCGTTTTCTTCATGGCCTGTTCAACATAATCCATTTTAATAAAGTTAACGTTTCACTTACATTTTTAACAATATTCCCATAAAATTGTTAATTCTCTTTTTCAGATTCCTTTTACCCATTTTCCGCAAACATGAACACATACAACTTACTCTACTGCTCGGCAATGAATGGCTCTTCTCATCTACGTCTCCTTAACATCATCTATTTCCTTCTCTATATCTTTCTATCTCCCACTTCCTTTCTCTCTCTTTCTCTCTGTCGTCTTCATTTTCTCTCTTGGTATATCTTCTTGGCGTCCTTCTCTCCTATCTTTTTATCCTATCTTTAATTCCTACTCTACTACTTTTTGCCTTTTATTTTCTTCATTCTTCTCTTAACCCTCTTTCAAATCCCCGTCTTTCTGCTCACATTGATTTATGGGAATGTCTTCAAACACTGAATACTTTACATTGAAAGCTGGGCTTCAAAGACTCATATTGATTTCCTGGAGGAAAGATGCTGGATTTTTTTCAGAAAAAACATTTATAGATCTTTATTCTTCAATATGGAGAACAAAGTTGACATAGAAAAGTGTCCAACGTGTACCAGTAAGATCCATAAATGTGAAACACATGATTAATATATTTTTAAAGACAACTATATACTTTTAATTTATGGGAGATTCTTCCTCAGCAAGAATTTGATTTGGTTTTTAGAATCAATAATTTAACGGGAGAAACTAAAAAAAGCGTTATTTTCGATAATAAAGGAGACAACTTCTGAAATAGGGATCATCGTTTAGATGTTAAAAAGTTTCAGGGGGTAGCATGCATTAATATAACAGCCTGTATGCATTTAAATTTATGAATTATTTTTATGATTGCGTACTCTCAATATACATTATGAACAGAAAATAAGTGATAAAATAAATATGGAATCATCTGTAATAAGAATGGAATCGCTTGTATTGCACGCGTTACTAAGAATGATTAATTCGATTAGTATCTTTTCCACTATTTATCTATTTATTTTATTTTATTTTAAATTGCATACTTGAAGGCTGGAGAATGAATCTATCAAAATTTTCTTACATCAGAAAGAGTATAAAAAATATGCTTCGAACAGTTCTAAAAATGGCCTTAATTTTTATAAGCTATCAGAGTTTGATATTTTAAAAAAATATTATTGAAAATTGTTACAAAGACACTTAAAAAAACATTCTAAAACAGCTTTACACTCAAGGCTTGTCGCTGAAAATGGCCTTTTCTGATATTGCCAGAAGCCAGGCTTTGTTCCAGATAAAGTGAGATTATCGAATAATGAATGTTAAAGGAGAATACGGTATCCTAACGGAATACAATCTTCCTCATTTCCCATTATAATTACTTGTAATATACTTATCTATAATAAATAATCAGTGATTTAGTTCGCGGTAATCATTAGCAGTTAGATTTTCAGTGTATAAGACGCACTTATAGGCATGTTTGATCTTCTACAAGGTCTACAGTAACCACCTGTTAATCTTTCAGGAATTTTTTGTTGTTATTGTTTACTTTTTCCTGTGCATCTTATACAAAGGTGCGTTTTATACATAGAAAACGGTGAATGTGACCGAGATTCGACGAAAATTTAAGTGAAAATCAAACTATTTATCCATTTATAAAATAGCATAATGCTATATATATATATATATATATATATATATATATATATATATATATATATATATAAAGGAAAGAATCGTCAGGGTACGCTTGTGGTACCCTGACGATCCGCGTAGGTGAAACCTAGGTAAGTTTGCCTGGCTCTTTAGGTTCATAGATTTACTCTACTTAGCGTATTGAGCACTTTGCTTAGTTATTTTTGCTTTACTCGTGTCGGAGGTTTTTTTCTTTGAACTCTGAGCTTGGATTCTAGTCGATTGTTTTCGCCTGAATTACATGTTCTTAGTTCTTTCTTTTTTTATTCCTTATTTTTCCTTGAGTATTGGTTTGTTCATTTACAAGCAAATACACCTAAGGTTTTTCCGGACGAGTATACTTACTTATATATATATATATATATATATATATATATATATATATATATATATATACCGAAAGAAAGAGAGAGAACTATGGATAGATTTTCCTCTACATTACGCAAAAATGAAAATTACACTGACATCTTATTTTAACAGAGATATTCACCAAAATGACACAAAAGTATCTTGAAAAACTAAATATTAAATTTATTCAATAAAATCGCAATTGGCTTCAACCACGGCCTCCAGACGACTTCGGAATCTCCTGCAACTTTTCTGGACAGTCTCTTTATTTAAGTTGGTGAATGTTGCCATAATCCTTGCCTCCAGTTCATCTTTGGTGTCAAAAAGAGTTTCTTTGATCTCTCTCTTATATGTGCCCCACACATAATAATCAAGGCGGTTGCAGTCTGGGGTGCTAGGTGTCCAGATGTAAGGGGTGATATAGTCGCAGAAATTATCTGACAACTATGACTGTGTTCGTCTGCTTGTATGGCATGGTGCAGAGTCCTGTTGACAGACATAGGGTCTCCCAGCAGTCACCCTCTTGACCCAGGGTAGTTATACTTCCTCAAGGAACTTGATGTAAGTCTGCGTGTTGAGTCTGAGGTCCTTACCGACAAATTCTTTTCTTATCAGAACAATCACAGTGCGTTTTTCTATCTTCCGTACCTTCGTAATGAGACTCATCCAACTCTTTCCAAATCCTCTGCATTCTCCTCAGATTGACACCCAAACACTCTGAAATATTTTTATTGGAGCTTCCGGTTCGAATGCCAAGCAGAACAGCATGCCGTTTCCAAATTTCTGGCGAAGTGAATTTAGCCATGGTACTCTTTATTTCACAAAAATGTTTTACTTGAAAATATGCTGCTGAAAGGTGATTGAAGCGAATATGGCCGTACGTCATTTATTCTCTGCCAAATACGGTCTGAATCAAAAATATGGCCGTACGTCATTTATTCTCTGCCAAATACGGTCTGAATCAAAAATATGGCCGTACGTCATTTATTCTCTGCCAAATACGGTCTGAATCAAAAATATGGCCGTACGTCATTTATTCTCTGCCAAATACGGTCTGAATCAAAAATATGGCCGTACGTCATTTATTCTCTGCCAAATACGGTCTTAATCAAAAATAACGAACAATTCAAACAAACCTTGTGCACACATCCTGGATTAGATCTATAAATGGATGTCAACTTGAAAAATATGACTATGAGAGCTAACAAATAAGCAGATCAAATTTTAGACTCATTTGATATTCAAAAGACATAAGAAAGCGTAAAAGCTAGTCATCATGGCAATCTGGGTAAGTATGACAAATAAAGTAAAGAGAGTTTTTCAAGGGTTAAATGTTGTTTTATAAATGATTTTTTTTTCAGATCGAACAGTTGCTAGTAAACAATGCCTCGTACGACTAACCAATAGAAAGTTCTAAATATTTTCTAATGCAATGCTGAAAATAGACCATCACCATTTTTTCCCGTACTGGGTATGACGATAAACTACATACGCGTCCTGGGTAAGACGATTAACTACGTCCAGCAGCAAGGCCTCTGATCAGGGGGTTTTGAGGAGCGTGGGACCACTTCTTAATTGCTGATGTTCCCAGGTCCACCCTGACCCCGGGTGGTAGCACCTGTTAGGGTCCCGGCTATGGGCAAATAGTTAACCCCCCCCCAAAACTGGGGTAAAAATGGGTTTCAATACCAGGAATACTTTGTTAAATATTACCAGCAATACATTTTTGAAAAACATATTACCAACAATACGTTTTTGAAAAAATATTACCAGCAATACTTTTTTGAAGGAAAAATTATTACCAGAAATAGATTTGACAAAACAAAATATTACCAGCTATAAAAACTTTGTCGGCATTAAATAACCCATTGAGGTTGATATACCGTAAAACACAAACCAAACGAAAACAAAACCATTTTGTCATTGCAACTTCATCTCTGCTCTCCGATATTCCAGAACACCGAACAAGGAGCCTCGTTACGAGTGCACGTGTTCATCATGACTCAAACTTTAAAATTTAATTCTGTCTTTCTTAACAGGGCATTCCCTCGTGCTTCAAAGGAAAGTCCGCCCCTCCCCACTCTCCTTAAAAAAAAAGGTCAGATAAACATCGCATGCTGAAAGTGGATCGAAAATATCCTTACCATATAAGTTTTTTCTGTAGGTTATGACCTGAGAAATATCTTAACTGGAAGCCAAATGCAGGATTTTTTTAAATGATTTTTTTTTAAATTCTTTTAGAGGTAGTTTATTTTTTCCTTTTTTTCTTGCTTTTTTTACTTATTTTAATTTTTTTATTTTATTTCTTCCTTAATTGGGTATTCACTCATGGTTCTAAGAAAGGTTCATAAACTCCCCCACTCTTAATATACTGAAAAGATCAGATAAAAATCACATGCTGAATAAGTCCTGTGCACCAAAAATCACTTTTGCCAAATAAGTTATTGTGTAGGCATGTCGTGAGAAATAACTGGAAGTTAAACTCACGATTTTTTTTTATTTGAAAATTCTTTTAGGGGTAGGTTTACCATTTTTAATTTTTGTCTGAATTGGTCTCCGTTGTATTTGACTGTTTAAATTTTAGTTTAAATCATTCATGTCTGAACTATTCATGTTTTGGGTTACAAGTAATCTAAAATTTAAAATTAAAAGTTAAAATTTAACAATTATTTAATATGAGCACTGGTTGCTGAAGACATTAGGTTTATAATATCCAGAAATTCATACATTGATGTCCTCAAGGACACATGGAACAGTGGATAAAGGCGTTAGTTAGATCCTGTGACAGAACCCAGGGTATGAGTTTAATACCCGGTTAAGGCAGTGGATAACTTGGAGATGGGAATTAACAGGAGATAACTGATAACTGCCATACATTAGACATGGCACCTGGAACTTCAACAGTCTACCCAGCGAGCGAAATAAAGGGTTCTCTTCGACATTCCAACCACCTGAAGAAGGCCGGGGCGTACAACGGCTGAAGCGTTGTGATAAATATGGCAATGAGGATGATCTAAATAGTGAACTACATCTCTGTTAATTCAAGCTTCCTGTTTATTATTGTATTTTATATATTTATGCCTGTGATTCTTTTTAAGTATCTTTTATTGGTGTTGAATTCAAGCATTTGTTTGCTTCTTAGTATTTTATCATTTCACCCCAAACAAGGCGATAAAACCACAAAGACGAAAGAGGTTACTGAGTGTGAAAAGAAAAACGAAAAACGATAAAGGACAAAAACAGGATTAAACATGGCAGATGGCGATTGACGTTACATTTGAATTTTTGAAGATTGTAGTTGAGAGGAAAGCAAGAAGGAATCTGAGAAAACGTTGCTGAGAAGAAAGGACAATAAAAAGAAGAGGATTCAAAGAGACGGAAAATGACGAATGATGTTGCATTTAAATATTTGAAGATCAAAGTTGACATGAAAGAAGTAAACCGAAGGAGAGTTTCACAATCGAGAAGTGCAAGAAAAGAAACTATTAAAATAGAATTTACGGTTGTATGTTGTTATTTTACCCGTAAAATGATGAGACTTAACTGACAATCTAGTACTACGCTTAAATTCATAAAGTCAAGATACAAAAGCGGAAGCTCGTCAAAACAATTACTATGAAATATTTATTGAAAAGGCAGAGGAAAACTATATTACGGAAGTGAGAAAGTAAATGAATCCGAAATGCCGGGTCAGCACCGATAACGTTGCAGATTATTTTTTGGATTTTTTTTTCTAATGGAGGATTCAAATATAGTACAAAAATGTAAATGATGTAAATAATGAAGAGAGCTGTGTATGTGAATGGTATTGATAAAAAGAAAAACACTCGGCAAAACGAGCAACAGGTAAAAGTACTTGACTAAACAATCATATGTCCGGATGTAGATTCAGTTGAACTTTTGTGGAATGAATGGAAACAAAGCTTAAAAAATGACATCAATGAAACGAGACAAACAGGAAAGAAAGCGTACAAATATTGTATTTAATATTTTTAAAAAGACGTACACATTTATAACCGATATTGTATATATATTTAAAAAAAAGAAGTAAACATTTCTGAACGATGCTGCATTTATATTTTTTAAAAAGCAGCTAGGCATTCATGGACGAGGTTGTATTTATATTTTTGAAAAGAAGGAAATATTTATGGGCGATGTTGTATTTAAATTTTTTTTTAAATGAGGGATAAATTCATGGACAACGCTGTATTTATATTTTTAAAAGAAAGCTAAACATTCACGGGCGATATTGTAATTATATTTTTCAAAAGAAGGAAACTGTTGAGGCGTCCACCCCTTTTTTATACAAATTAACTCACCCAGTATATACATATACTACTGCTACGGTAAGACGAGAGCAAGACCGAATAGTCGAGTCCAGAGTGACAGTGTAAAAGGTTGTAGGTAACCGGAAGAGTGAGAGTGAGGTTGTCGGAGTTACAGTGAGCGAGTACGTAGACTCAGTAAGAAGTCATACAGCGATACTTCAATACCAAAGACTGTATAGATATTTTGCTACTAACCCGTATTCCTGGAACTACTAACCTGCTTTACCAGTTTGTATTATAACGTTAATAGATTATTTTCATATATTCATTCCTGGCGTTTGTTATTTATTGGTACCGGATTTCAACCCGGAATCCACAACAGAAACATTTTGGGGCGATATTGTATATAAATTTTTAAAAGTTAAGGGCTAAATTCATGGACAATATTATATTTATATTTTTAAAAGAGTGGTAAACATTCATGGGCGATGTTGCATTTATATTTTTAAAAGAATGGTAAACATTAATGGGCGATGTTGTATTTATATTTTTAAAAGAGCGGTAAACATTCATGGACGATGTTGTACTTATATTTTTAAAAGAGTGGTAAACATTCATGGGCGATGTTGTACTTATATTTTTAAAAGAGCTAAACATTCCTGGGCGATGTTGTATTTATATTTTTAAAAGAGTGATAAACATTCATGGGCGATGTTGTATTTATATTTTTAAAAGAGTGGTAAACATTCATGGGCGATGCTGTATTTATATTTTTTAAAAGAGTGGTAAACATTCATGGGCGATGCTGTATTTATATTTTTAAAAGAGTGGTAAACATTCATGGGCGATGTTGTATTTATATTTTTAAAAGAGTGGTAAAAATTCATGGGCGATGTTGTATTTATATTCTTAAAATAGTGGTAAACATTCATGGGCGATGTTGTACTAATATTTTTAAAAGAGTGGTAAACATTCATGGGCGATGTTGTATTTATATTCTTAAAAGAGTGGTAAACATTCATGGGCGATTCTGTATTTATATTCTTAAAATAGTGGTAAACATTCATGGGCGATGTTGTACTTATATTTTTAAAAGAGTGGTAAATATTCATGAGCGATGTTGTACTTATATTTATAAAGAGTGGTAAACATTCATGGGCGATGTTTATTTATATTTTTAAAAGAGTGGTAAACATTCATGGGCGATGTTTATTTATATTTTTAAAAGAGTGGTAAACATTCATGGGCGATGCTGTATTTATATTTTTAAAAGAGTGGTAAACATTCATGGGTGATGTTGTACTTATATTTTTAAAAGAGTGGTAAACATTCATGGGTGATGTATTTATGTTCTTAAAAGAGTGGTAAACATTCATGGGCGATGTTGTATTTATATTTTTAAAAGAGTGGTAAACATTCATGGGCGATGTTGTACTTATATTTTTAAAAGAGTGGTAAACATTCATGGGTGATGTATTTATGTTCTTAAAAGAGTGGTAAACATTCATGGGTGATGTTGTATTTATATTTTTAAAAGAGTGGTAAACATTCATGGGCGATGTTGTATTTATATTTTTAAACGAATGGTAAACATTCATGGGCGATGTTGTATTTATATTCTTAAAAGAGTGTTAAACATTCATGGGCGATGTTGCATTTTATTTTAAAAGAGCGGTAAACATTCATGGACGATGTTGTACTTATATTTTTAAAAAGAGTGGTAAAACATTCATGGGCGATGTTGTACTTATATTTTTAAAAGAGTGGTAAACATTCATGGGCGATGTTGTATTTATATTTTTAAAAGAGTGGTAAACATTCATGGGTGATGTTGTATTTATATTCTTAAAAGAGTGGTAAACATTCATGGGCGATGTTGTATTTATATTTTTAAAAGAGTGGTAAACATTCATGGGCGATGCTGTATTTATATTTTTAAAAGAGTGTTAAACATTCATGTGCGATGTTGTATTTATATTCTTAAAAGAGTGGTAAACATTCATGGGCGATGTTGTATTTATATTTTTAAAAGAGTGATAAACATTTATGGGTGATGTATTTATGTTCTTAAAAGAGTGGTAAACATTCATGGGTGATGTTGTATTTATATTTTTAAAAGAGTGATAAACATTTATGGGTGATGTATTTATGTTCTTAAAAGAGTGGTAAACATTCATGGGCGATGTTGTATTTATATTTTTAAAAGAGTGGTAAACATTCATGGGTGATGTATTTATGTTCTTAAAAGAGTGGTAAACATTCATGGGTGATGTTGTATTTATATTTTTAAAAGAGTGGTAAACATTCATGGGCGATGTTGTATTTATATTTTTAAACGAATGGTAAACATTCATGGGCGATGTTGTATTTATATTCTTAAAAGAGTGTTAAACATTCATGGGCGATGTTGCATTTTTATTTTTAAAAGAGCGGTAAACATTCATGGACGATGTTGTACTTATATTTTTAAAAGAGTGGTAAACATTCATGGGCGATGTTGTATTTATATTTTTAAAAGAGTGGTAAACATTCATGGGCGATTCTGTATTTATATTTTTAAAAGAGTGGTAAACATTCATGGGTGATGTTGTATTTATATTCTTAAAAGAGTGGTAAACATTCATGGGCGATGTTGTATTTATATTTTTAAAAGAGTGGTAAACATTCATGGGCGATGCTGTATTTATATTTTTAAAAGAGTGGTAAACATTCATGTGCGATGTTGTATTTATATTCTTAAAAGAGTGGTAAACATTCATGGGCGATGTTGTATTTATATTTTTAAAAGAGTGATAAACATTTATGGGCGATAGTGTATTTATATTTTTTTTAAAGTTTCACACATTTATGGTTGATATTGTATTTATATTTTAAAAAATGATAAATACTTTCATGGGTGATTTTTTATTTGTATTTAAAATAAAAGGGGGGTACATTTATGAAAATGTAGTATTTGTATTTTTATTTAAAAGTGGGGTACGTTTATGGACAATATTGTATTTATATTTTGAAAAAGAGAGTGATAGATTTATGGGCGAAGTTTTATGAGTTATTGTTTATGGGTGCACATATTGACAATATATCAAGGGCCATTATATCAATATGAAATATATAGAAAATGCCATAAAACAAACGAAACTGACGGAAGCAAAGGCCAATAGGTTCTTCCATATAATCCCCCGAATTCAAAAGTATTGTGAACGCGGAATACTTAATTATTATTTATGACTGTTTTTACGACTCTTTGTGTGTGTGTGTGTGTTACATGTGTTGTATATGTTGCATGTATGTGTGTGTTGTATGTGTGTGTTGTATGTGTGTGCGCGTGTGTGTGTGTGTGTGCTGGATATACATTATTTGATGATTAGGTATCGAACTCTAGATATCTGAAGGTCAAATATTGGCAAGTTTATTATCGCTATGAGAGAACTATGGTTGATGACATATAACGCTTACAAAATGTTCTTCCGTCTTAGATTTACCTATTAAAGTCAACCTATTGCCACAAATGAAGAATTGTCGTATCAACTTCCCATATCTTCCCATCCATACGATTTCTGATTTCTTATCTCAAAGATGCCGTGTTGACATCAGGCCCTTTACAAATTTCTCAAAGTGCAAAATGCCTTAAACTGCGTTTATCAAGATTCTGAATCCTGAAGATTGGGGGAGGCGAATGTATTTATAGTTTGAATCACAGCAACACATTCTTATCGAAATATGAACGCAGCCAATATATTTTAATCCGATGCATGCCATTGTCTAGCACGAGGCTAAATAATGGCAAATAGGAGGTATGAAGATTGTATTGCGTCATTTATTTTTTTTAAATTAAAGATTTATTTACTTTGTAAACCAGCACTCGAAGTCTTAGCTTCTTAGCTTCGATCTTATCGATCGATTCCAATTTGAAATGCAGAATTAGACGAGCGAGAAGATTTACGAAAATATACTTTAGGCAAATTACGTTACAAGAAGATTGTATAGCGACTATTTTCTAAACAGAAAGGGTTTTTGTCTGACATTAAAATCATTTACAAAATCAGGGTTTTTACGTATACCTGAAATCTGAACACTAACCTCCTCATTTCCTTTTAGTTGATTAATTGATTGATTCGTTTTATCGTTTATCAAACCTTTGCTGGTTATTTAAAGCCAGAAATATATTTAGATTGTAAGAGGTTTTTTTTTTAGATAATGATTTAGTGATATATGTCTCACTAATTAACCTATAGGATGAAAAGAGGTGAGGTTATACCTTTCTCAAGGATAATTGCGCGTAAGTGAACCCAACTGGAACTGGAACACGGCTCTCCGATTAACAATCTGAGCCATTATCCATTGACCCATCTGAACATCCAAGCCTACAGCACCTGCCATTCGCTTTGTATTCCATTAGTGAGATGTAAGTTCCACTCGAGCAGATCCTTCCCACAAACCGTTGCATTTTGGAACCGAATCACTATAATCATAACTTGTTCAAATCTAAGACCAACCGATATCTTCTCCACATATTCACATAAACTCTGCTTTTTACACTATATCCCTCTACCTCGAGTGGCTCTTGGGCTTTATATAGGGTGAATATCATTGTAAAAAAAGAAACCTCAACTCCTTCTTCTTCAGTATTATTCAGAGATCTATTATATTCCAAAGGTGATCAGATGGACGTCTTTTTAATGTTTGAATTGTGAACCATGTAAGTGCATATATCTTTGCTGCAAGTTATTTTATTTCTTTTTTTACTCAACACATCTAGTCTTGGGTATGACGATAATCTAGATACGTCAACAAGGCCTCTGATTGGGAGACTGAAGATTTTGATGAGCGTGAAACAAACTCTTAAATGCTGTTGTCCCCAGGTTCACCCTGACCTGGGTGGTAGCACCCTTGAGGGTCCCAGCTTTGGGCAAATAGTGAATCTCGAAACAAAACACTATGAAAGTATAAAAATACATTTTATAGTAAAAATGTCGGCAATACATTATTATATAAAAAATTACTAACAATACCTATTTACAGTAAAATAATCAATACCTATTTACAGTAAAATAATCAATATCTATTTATAGTAAAATTACCAGCAATAGATTTTATCTGTAGTTGAAGGCATACAATTGCATTCAAAATATATTTAGTTGAAGCCATAAGATTGTGTTTAAAATATTTAAATTTCGGCATTAAATAACCCATAGAGGTGTTGATATGCCGATAAACAAAATCAACCAACTAACAAATCAACCGACCAACATGAAAGAACTGTTTCATGATTTTAATCCATATAATATCCAATTTCTTAAAGAAATCAAACTGTATTAATAAATATAACTTCAACAAAACTACAACATAAAATACACATATCACCGCCTTTAGTAATTATGTCAACACAAAAATGTATATGCGCAAAAGCTGAGTATCACCTACCATGTATTCAACTGTGAAAACACAATAACATATATCATATTTGTATTACATCCATATAATTTCATAGAATTACCGCAAAAATACATTTTATAGCAAAATGACCAACAATACATTTTTATCTGTAGTTGAAGGCATACAATTGCGTCCAAAATATATTTAGTTGGAGCCATAAAATTGTGTTCAAAATATTTAGATTTCGTCATTAAATGACCCATAGAGATTTTTATATACCGCAAAAGAGATCAAACCAAACATAATGCATGTCATATATTTGGGAAAGATTTCCTTTGCAATTGCCTTTATTTCTTAAACCGGCAGTATTCATCCGGGTTAGCTAAATGACAAACTGCGAACCATATACAGCTCATTTACATTTAATGTGTGGCTTGTGGATATACGCGGTTGAATCAAAAAGTTTCGCTATAAAACATTTACAACACATACCATTCGGCATTTAACATCTTTCGACGTAGTCTTCTTCTGAAGCTACACACTCAGCGTAGTTTCCATTGCTGGGAGCATTCCTGGAACTCCCTTTGGGGGATAGCGAGGAGCTGGCACGTCGGATTCTTTTGGATATCCTCGACATCTTGAATTATTGTTCCTTTCAAGATGGATTTCAACATTGAAAAGGAAGAAAGTCACAGGGGATTTGATCTGGAGAATATGGTGGTTGTCAGAACTGGGGAATGGTGTGCTTGGTAAAAAATGGAACCTCTGGAGTGCGAGGAGACGACCACACTCTACACACTTCCCTTCCAAGCACTGCTATAAACAAGGGAAGTTGGCGAGAACGTTATAACTGTGTGTATGCGCGACAGATTTCAAGATCAATCGCTACCAAGCGGTTTCACTCTGCCTAATTTAGCTATATTACCATAGCAACAGTCCCGATACTTTTGATCAGTCTAAAGAAATCTGGGTTTTCACCCCGATAAAATATAAAACGTCTTTTTTAATTTCTTAATTTCTGAATGTTCTGCCACTTATGAAATAATGGAAAGAAGTGAAAACCTGTCTGGTGAGTATGGTGGATGTGGAACACCTTTGTCAAAAACAAAATAATTTCGTGATGCAGTGATGGTCCTTCCATGTTCCATATGTTCGTAATGGACGACACCTTTCATATTTAACCAGACAAAAAGAAAAGAACTTCTCTGAATGAAACCCTGGTTTTGGTGTTGGAAATAGTTTCGTATTTCTGTCCTTTTCTGGTGTAATGAATAACGACTCGGAATAAGAAATCACAGAGCCATATTCAAGTTCCAGTCAGGTTGTTTATGGTAAATTATGCGCAAATACGCTTGCAAAATGTATGAATCCATCTCCTCGTCCTAGCTATGGAGTGGTAGGGCTTGCATCTGAAAAAAAAATCATTGTTATTTGCCAACATTGTTAATCATTTACAAAAGGAAAGGTCGATTATGACAATCCAGAATATATTTCGGTTTTCACTAAACCACAAAGGTTTGATAAGCTGTCAAAGAAACATCAAATCAATTAATTGTGCGTTTTATCGTTTTCTGTTGACAGGAAAAATATTTTTCCTCTCCTGTAAGAATCCAATGCAAAAAAGAATTCCTAGTTAAAAGACCGCTGCAGATGGTGCAACACTGTGCCCAGACATTCAGAGGAGGATTTTTCAAAAAGTAGGACTTTAAATCATATAATAATTCTGCTGGTGCCTCCCTTCGTTAGTTGCTTAGTTCACACGACCGTTACGTCCTGCCAATGCTTCATAAATAATGGGCTATTCCGTTTTGATCGGGAGAGAAGACAAAAGACGCTACTTGGTTTCAATCAGAAAATGAAAGAAACAAAAGAAGATAGAAGTGTTTAACGTCTGTTTCAGTGAAATTGAAAAAAGTTGTCAATTTCAAATCTTTTCATTTGTACCCCCTTACTTCTTAAACTAACGACCAGCATTCTTATTTATTATTGTTATTGCAATATTTTGTTATTAAAGTTGTTAAATATTTAACAATGCGATAAAATTTCTACGGATATTTTCTTGTTGTAGAACCCGCCATGAGCTTATTCAGCCATTAACTGATGAATTAAGATTCACCAGAAATTTCAAATGGGAAACCCGTGAAATTATCACGGTTTTTTTCTCATTTTGTTAAGCTGAAATATTTAACGATGCAATAGGGGAATTTCTACGGATATTTTATTGTCGTAGAACTCGCCATCAGCTTATCCAATCATTAACTGAACAATAAAGGTTCATCAGAAAATTCAAATAGGAAAAATGCAATTACCACGGGTCTTTCTAGTTTTGTTAAAGTTGTTAATCTCAAATATTTAAAGATGCGATAGGGGAATTTCTACGGATATTTTATTGTCATAGATCCCGCCATGAGCTTTACTGTTTATTTTTTGTGTAAACCTGAAACTTTTCATGCAATAAACGGTTACAAATAGTCAATAATAATCTAACATTGTTTATAAATATTATTTATTGTTTACATCCACTTTATTCTTTGTAAATATCTCTTTGTTTTTTATTGATGTGGCCTCCCTGTGTCTATTCTATAAATGTTTTTATGATAATTGTTCATACGAACTTTCCTCTCTGATAGCTAGACTTTATAAATTTAAGCGCAGTACTATATTGGCAGTAAGGTCTCATCATTTTCAATTGACTAGATGTAACCGTAAGTTCTATGCTAATATTTTCTTCTTTAGCTCTTCTCGCTTGGGGAAATCTCTTCCGGCATTTTGCTTTCCAGTCAGCTTCGATCTTCAAAATTTAAATGCAATGTTAATCCTTATCTTCTGTCTTCTTAATTCTTGTTCTTTTATTGTCCTCTCTTCTTAATAGTAGTTTTTCTCATATTCTCTAACGCCCAGTAACCCCTTGCGTCCTAGTGGCTTTATTGCCTTTGATCTTCAAAAATTTAAATGCAGTATCAATTGTTATCTTTTGTCTTCTTAATTTTAGTTCTTATATTTTCCCCTCTCCTTAATAGTAGAGAAAGAAAGAAAGAAAAGAAAGAAAGAAAAGAAAGAAAGGTAGGTAGAAGTGGAGAGAGAAATAATCAGATTAAGCTGATAAGAACAGATACTACACTTTAATCTCAGGCAAAAGGCCAAAAAGAACGTATTTTTGCGTGCGCCCATGTCGTACCGAATGTGAAACAAAATCAGTTTAAAGTGGATTTGACGTCAATCCCGTGGAAAAATTGCCGTTAAACCCACTCTGTCTTGAAGGAGAGTTAGTGCCTGGGGGAGGACCCTGGGCTTTGGACTTAAAATTAAATGTACGTCTCCGAGCCAAATAGCTGAAGGACAAAAACCAAGTAAGGCAATCGCCAAAAATCCAGTTACCATAAATAAAGAAACAACTTCTGCTGAACTATTTTAAAATTATTATTAAAAGAAATGTTCGTAAGACGAGGATTTATAGGGTTAGAATTAATAAAATACAAAATAAAAACTGAGTTAATATTAGTTAAAAATCTAATTTCTATAATGGTACCGTTAAAGGGAATAACGAAGATTTTATTCCTATCCATCAGATTTTGACGCGCACATATAAATTTTGAGAAACCATTTTCTTCTTATTCTACGGCTTCTTCAGCGAAACACGTGTCAAAATAGAACTTCTCCAAATTGTCCTATACAGAGTGGAGCACCCCCCCAGAAATACCTCCTTGTGTCTTTCAATAGTGTGGAAGCTATTATTGGAAAGTATATGTGAGAAGTGGGATAGATAGATAGATAGATAGATAGATAGATAGATAGATACTGTTGTTTGAAGAAGCAATTAATATATCATCAGTTAATATTTTTCATAAATAATTTTTTTGCCGTCAACTTGTTAGAAATTTCTTAAGAAAACACAAGTTTTGTAAGTCTATTCACTTACCAAAAATATTCCCCATTTAAATCATTCAGATTACAGAAAACATTAACTGAGGAAATTTAACATAAAAATGTTGCTTGGTTTTGCTACAGAAAACCTAATGTAACCAACGTTTCAATGAAATGCTATTATCAAAAAGGTTGCAATATATCAAACCAGCACTTAATCAGCTAGAGTTGATAAAAAAATAAGTCTGGCAAATAAGAAAAATATATAATTCTAAAAAGAAAATTGTTTTGTGCACAGAGGCGAATTTATTATGAAACTAATAAAGTTTTTAATCTTTAGGGCCCCTAATCCCTGAAGCATTTTTAATGAGTGAATTTTTCTACAAAATCGATGTTTCTTTAAGTTTAATAGGTACCACCACGAGATCTCTAAAAAAGAGTATAGCATGATGAAAAAGACGCCAGACTTGACGAAAATAAAATTTTATCGTCTAAATATTTATATCATTATTAAGAGCAATGTTCAAAGTATTTTGGGGGTATATTTTTACGTTTTTTAATCGTTCCTAGTACGTCCGAAATTTTCGTGAAATATCTTTTTATTTTTGAGTCAGCAAAATTGACAGATAATCGATAATCGCAGCCATTTTTTTCCATTTTATAAAAAAAATTAAAATCTCTGCTTGAAATTCTTTTAAAAATCAATTCTCATTTTTTTCGAAACATAAGAAAATCAGAAATTATAATCTTTATTTAAAATATTTTGAACCAAGCTTAACTTAGCTTCTGCACCGAAAAGATGTAATTTGAAAATAAAACAAAGCATGTCATAAACTTTCGTGTCACTTGACAGGTGATGAATGACATATTGACGGATGACGTGAGGATAATTGCTTTTACGGAAGAAGAGAAGTTATTTACATTTAAGTGAAAAAATTATTTACCTCGTTATTTTTAAGGAAAACTTTCAGCGCTATAATTTTTTTTTTTTGTACTTAGCTTTCACCTTTACGTTTGCGATGCTTTATGGAAAATATATTATAAAGAAATTAAAATAAGACTGTTAAGAGTGAGATTAAATTTCATAAGAAAGGTATCTAATTAATTTATAGGTACCTTTCTTATGAAATTTTATCAGAAGTGTACATAAAATACTATAATTTTATGTACATTTATTACATGTTACTGTGTTATTTGTATTTCCATTCATTTTATTATTAATTTTGATATTTCATTTATGGAAAAATGTCAGAACTGAGATTAATATAAAAACATGATTTGCATTCCTCAAAGCCTTATGCTTTTAACTATTGTAATCACTAAAGTGGACTCGATCAAATTTCTAGAGTTTTCATAAAATTATTTATAGTGGGGGTAATAAATATAAAAAAAAAATATTTCTGCCATGACTTAAATAAAAAAATAAAAAAACATATTTATAATAATTTTAATCATCTGTGAATAGTTTCTGAAAGTTTCATTAACATCCGACAATTATTTTTATTTTTGCAAGATTTCCCAAATTAATGTGTGTCATACAAAAAAAAAACGTGCTAAAAATTGTGTTATTTAACTAGTTCCGGTGATACAAAGAGAAACAACATTTTTAATCAAAATTTAGAATGAAAAAGAAGGAAAATTTTTTTTAAATAATTAAAATAAACTTTGCTCTTTCCTCTTCATAATAACATAAACATTTAGACGACAAAATTTTGTTTTCGTCAAGTCTGGCGTCTTTTTTATCATTCTATGCTCTTTTTTTAGCGATCTCGTTGAGGTACCTAAGTTTAAGTGTTTGTTATTAAAATAAAGCTGTCTTATTTGTAGAATCATCTGCCAATTAGTTGAATTAACTAATTTTGGCCTTAGAATCTGACCTACTAATACCCATTTCATATGAACTCAAAATTCCCCTGTACTTGGTCAAATTTCAAAATCTTCTTGGGAACATGCAGCACCCGAACCCCCACTTGGATTTGTTCGTTGAGCTCGTCAGAATCTATTCTTGGGTTTATATTTTGGCGGTTCGATCCTTGAATCTATTCATGTTGGTTGTGAATGGGATCTCCATATCTGTTTCAAACTTCAGGCTGCCAAATATGCAATTCTACCATTGTTCGTGTACTAGAACTGGAAAACCACAATTGATTAAATATATATAAATACTTAGATAGATTAAAAAGATAAACAATAGTGCATATGTTCTATATATAATTACGAGGTGGAACAGATTAATAACCGCAACATTTGCTTATCTGGTCACGATTAGCTTCTGTCACGTTCAAACCACTACATTTATGAAACTGTGCACTTCACTAGACGCTGATTTGATTACTGGAATAATTCTAGGAACATTTGCGGAATATCTTTTGATATATGTCGAAATAACTGTTGTATTGTAACTATTTCCATTATTTACAGTGTTCAGACATTTTTTCCTCATCTTTATTGCCACGTTCACGACGTTTCGACCGTTGTACGCTCTCGCCTTCTTCAAGTGATATATTTTGCAATTTCGAAACCGAACCGTTTATTTAGTACACAGGGATAGAGTTGTGAGTTCAATACATAGCCACAGCAGGGGTGAACAAAAACTTGTAGAGTTGACATACAAAAGGGAATTAACTGAAAACAGAAAAGGCATGGCACGTTGAACTAGAACAATCTATTACAATATTCACCATATGCAAGACTCGAAAGCCACTCAAGATAGAGCAAATTAAAATAAGAAATAGGAATATCCACATCATATTTATGATGTGGATATGTAGGATAGAATCTTAACATGAAGAGGGAAGCATCTATGTGACAGTGTGTTTCACAAGGCAGCAGTTTTAGGGAAAAGCCTTAGTTAAATTTACTCCTTTTAGAAGGAATACGGAGGTTCTGGGGGTGTTTCGACACCGTGGATGTAACTTTGCAAAGCTAAAACATTCATGAACTCTGTCAAGACTGGAAAGAGGTCCCTAGATATGACAGCAATATTCCATTTCTGGTTTGAATAGAATTGTTGAGGCCAGTATGCTAAAAGAAGTAAGGTACATTATGTAGCGGCAGATGAAGCCGTTCAACATGACTGGAGAAAAAAATGAAAGTCAAGGGGAAAGTTAATGTAGAACACCCCTCATGGCACTGAGATATATAAGGCAATCACTCTCAGCAGTTATGTGTGTCATGACAGTTAAAACATCAGCAGTGGACAATGAAGTGTAAAATCCATACTGTTCGTCACGGAGGATCTTCTTTCTGAAATAATCAAAATATAATATAGGGGATGTGTGGTCAGTACAGGTGATAGATGAATGCTGGAATAGCAATGAAGTGTAAAACCTGACAGTCACGTTTCAGTGTTGATTCTTATGTCAGATCTCTCTCCCTCTCTCTCTCTCTCTCTCTCTTTATCTATATATATATATATATATATATATATATATATATATATATATATATATATATATATATGTAAAGTGAGACAGAGGAGAGCAAGAGGAAGAGAGATAAGGAAAGTGATGGAGAGGAAAAATGAAAGAATGTGGGAATGAGAGAAAAGAGAAGACTAAACAGAGAGGGGACAGCGGATTGAAGAGAAAGACAGGTGAAGGGACAAAGAAAGAAAGAAAGAAAGAAAGAAAGAAAGAGAGCGTGAAGGAATGAAAGATATAAGAGCGAAGTAAAGAGAGAAGAAGAAGAAGAAGAAGAAGAAGAAGAACCAACTTTATCCGGTTTTATAGTTCTTGTGTAAAATGCGTGTGTGCATTTCCGTCCAATCGAAATCAAATGAAAGCAGATCAAAGCAGACCACAAAAGACAAAGCAAAAAAATATTATTTTCTTTCGTCTAGCAGTTCAAAGTATTTCAAAAGAATTATCATTGCAAATGTTTAGAGTTTTTCAAGATGTTCGTCTATCACCACAAGCGCGCGTGCCACAGATGACAAATAATCTATCATTAAAAAATACCAGACAATATTATTTTCTCCAATCGTATTTTAGCAATATATATATATATATATATATATATATATATATATATATATATATATAACACAGAAAAAGTAACAATATTTGGACTTTTCTTTGTTTTATATCAAGAATTCGATCATCAAAGCGACAACATTTCTAAATAATATCTATAGAACTACGTCACGACATCAACACCAACAGACTTCCATTTTCAATCATAGTTGCATTTATATTTTAGTAAAAATCACCCTTTTCTAAATTGTTCCTTACCAGCAGATCATTTGAAATTGTTTCTTTCGAAGGAACGATTTTTGATATTCATTTTTTTCAAAGTATTGTGCGAAATATTTTACGAAATTAAATTAAAATAACAGTGTAATTTTTAAATGGTCTGCCTCTTCATCGAATTTCTTTATTATATATGAACTGCAATGTTTTCTTGTTAAGAATAAGTTAGTTATTTTCCGTTGTCTTCTCCAAGATGTGCAATTCAGAGTTTTCATTCTCTTAGATTTCTGACCAGCCAAGGCATCAAAGCCCAGTCTACCTTTCTACTAAACTCACGACTCGTGCGTGAAAAATTATGTATTTGTGCCCAGTTACAACTATTATCTGTGTGCATGTGTATGTGTGTGTGTGAATCCAGACAAATTTTAGGGAGGACAGACCAGCGACCTGAGGATAAAACAACACGTGCCTGGTAAGATCAGGAATCACATCTTAGTTTCAAATGAACTAATCCCAAATACCTACAGATCCTCAATTTGTGAGCACCTTTTAAGTAACTGTAAGTGTGCAGCTAAATTCAGTTTTGACTGGTTTACTGTTTTGTCCTAGTTACACACTTTATTTTATCTTAAAGTACTAGAGTCACTGTATATCAAGTCTCGTAAACCGTCTCTCTGCAAACAGCGTGATTGTTTGCTGGGGCTTGCTATCATTAGTCTCTAGTACTTCTCCTGTCTCTTTTTATGCCCACTCATTAATCATTCATTAATTATATTAATTGTATTTTACCTTTTTAAGAATTTTCCGATTAAAAACTTTGAAAACTGGGAGCAAAACCGGTTAGATTTCCCCTTTATTTCTACCATCCGTTTTTAATTATTTTAAATAATATTCAGTTTAACGTTTTCATAACAATACTTAAATTCTCTACCAAGAAGAATTTTTTCATATATATATATATATATATATATATATATATATATATATATATATATATATGGTGCGATGGATAAATTCTCGTCTAAATTACGCAAAAATGAAAATAATACTGACATCTCATTTTAATAGATATATTTACCAAAACTACAGAAAAATATCTTGAAAATGCATTCAACAAAATCGCCATTGGCTTCAACCACGACCTCCAGACGACTTCGGAATCTCCTGCATCTCTTCTGGACGGTCTCCTTGTTTGTTGGTAAATTCTGCCATAATCTTTGCCTTCAGTTCATCTTTGGTGTCAAAAGGAGTTTTGTTGCTCTCTCACACAACTGCGACCCACACATAATAATCAGGGGCATTGCAGTCTTGGGAGTTAGGTGGCCAAATGTAAGGGGGTGATGTGGTCGTAGCAATTGTCTCACAACCATGACTGAGTTCTCCAGCTTGTGTCGCACGGTGCAGTGTCCTATTGCCAGACATAGGGTCTTCCGGCAGCCACCCTCTTGATCCAGGGCAGTACTACATCCTTAGCTACGGATCTGATTGACTTGGAGGGATCGATTTCAATCATCTCACCCACAAATTCAAGAGTTCTTTTCTTATCCGAACGATCAGATGAGTTTTCCGAACTGCCGTATCATCGTAATCAACATTAGACTAATTCAGCTCTTTCCGAATCTTCTGCACTGTTCTCATATTGACACCACCCAAACACTCTGAAATGTTCGGATCAGAGCCTCCGGAATGGATGCCAAGCAGTATTGCATGCTGTTTCCAAATTTCTGGCAGAATGAACTGCGTCATAGTCCTCTTTTTTCACACAGACAGTTCTCAACTGACCCTACTATGCTGTGCAGTCAACAAAAGCAATAACAAACAACGCGCTTGTGCGAAATTAAAATATAAAATGGCGACAATTTACCCATCGCACCATCTGTGTGTGTTTGTGTGTATGTGTGTGTGTGTGTGTGTGTGTGTATATATCCACATTACATATATATATATATATATTTATCAACATTAGTACCTATATATATATATATATATATATATATATAATTATATATATATATATATATATATATATATATATATATAGGTATTAATGTGGATAAATCTAATAACTAGGTATTAACAACCGTATATAGCGTGCGTAAATGAATAAATATTTACTCAATTTAATTTAAGGTGTAAACTAAATAATGTTTAATGTGGTTAGACAAACAAGTATATATTAATAAACATACATATACCTAAGTTCAAAGTGCAACTTAAGTTTCATTGTTCTACCAACTCATCAGGCACGAATTATTACTTTTGATTTTAAAAAAACTGCTGGGAGGAACGCTAAATTAAACGTAGATTCAAAGCTCAAATTTAATAAATTCTAGGTGTGTAAATACAGAATGTAGAGTGTAGTTAGAAGGCAATTGTAAAAGAAGAAAAAAAGCAAGCTTAAAATTTAAAAGAGGAACGCCGGGTAACTCGTCAAATAATAATAAATGGTTAAAGGAAGGTAATCAATATGTAACCTAAAATATAGGAAGGGCTTGTGACATTTGGATAATTTTATTTGTCCAGAATTAAAATATTTTAAGAGAGATTTCTTTCTGTGATTACAAGCTAACATTAGTTCATTTCCTTTATTAAGTAGATTTTGGTCATTCAAATTTTTGAGGGTGAATCTTTTTTCAAACAAACACAGGTTACATCGGTCGCCACGGCCGGAAAGGGTGTAGTTTTGGCGACGAACTTCCAATTTATTATCTGTGCATAGTCATCTGTTTTAATATCCCAGTAAAATTTTTGAAAGTGCTGTAGCATTTGCATATTGCTTATTTTTAAGAGTCATTTTATGATGGTAAAATCTTGTTTTCCAGTTGTTGGCTGTGGAACCGAAATAAAACTTTTGACTCACAATGATGTTTAATGCTAGCCTTGCAGATGACGCCTTTATATATACATTTATGTTTCATTGAACAGTTAATGCCTTTTCGACAATTACACTTTTTTCTGTGTTAATATTGCTATTAGTGTTGCTTAAGTATTTGTTAAAAGTTACATTATTATAGTATGCTATGTGTTGCTCAAGGTTTCTAGTGCAACTGTAACTAATCTTACTGTTGTTCTTATTGAAGATTTTGTTGTGTAAAGGGTTATGGCTGAAAAATTTGTGGGTTAAATTTAGGAAAATCCTACCGATGTTGGTTTTGACATTACTGTTAAAAGGTGGATTGAACCAAATTATGTTGCGTTTTCTATTACGATTATTATTGTCGGTTTAGTGCTTACACGCAATTTCTAGGGAACATAACGGAGAAAGAGAGTTTTAGCTCAATAAAGTGTGTAGCAGAATTCGATCGGAAATAAGAAGATAACAGTTTTATTAATGACATTAGAATAATGAATGTGATATTCAAACTCCGAATTATACCGGAAAGAGCGATAAAAATTAAAGAGGATGTATATCGATGTTTTATTAATTATGTAAAATCGTTTGTTAAAATACGATACAAGGAAATGTTTGACCTGTTCGATAATCTTGATATATTTGTGAAATATATAAGAATAATCTCGAATTTGTACGAACGATGTAAATTACAATATCTCATCTCGAAATATAGACAGATGTCAAAGGAACTGTTAAAATTTGGAACAGTAGCATCTGAATATTTCTGCTTTAGTATGGTAGAAGAACTCAAGCATCTAGAATTCCTCAGAAACTTTCTATGGAGTAGCAAAAATCATAAATTACTTTTCTCATGCTAAAAGTCTTGGAGATGCCGGTCAACCTCTTCAAGTATATTTAGAATTTTATCTGCATATTCTCCTAAGCGCTTGTGGTTCGGCTCTGACTAATGACTGCAAAAGCTATAAAGCGAGCCAAGTTACCGCCTGCAAACTGCTTTGCTCACTGAAAAAGTTTGCACTTGAAAGACTTTATCTTTTTTCTTATAACCTGCTTTGGGCCCTGGAGCTTCGGGTTTAGCATCTTCAAATCGTCTGTTGGATCAGTAATGTATCACTTACTTTAAGAAGATCTCCTTCTTTCATTCATATGAATAATTCAATTTCTTTCTCTCAAAAAATATTTTTCATGACATTTTCCCGAATAGCCCAAATTAACTCTCATGTTGAGTACCAATGGTCGACAAATGAAAGCAAACCTAGATTTTCAGAACATTTGATATTTTTTCACAAAACTGTTCATAACATTTTTCATATACAACCTTTTCGAGTATAATACAATACATAAAAGAGACTCATCAAGGCTGTTAGGTTTTGTTTTAAGTAGGTCAAATAATTTATTCCACTGAATCATATATTAAAAAATTGAGAGCGCTATCACTTAATCTATTTTCTTTCTTTCTTTCTTTCTTTCTTTCTTTCTTTCTTTCTTTCTTTCTTTCTTTCTTTCTTTCTTCAAATGTCGCCTCCGATATGTCTTTTCCGTATTTCCCCGCAGTCAAAACGGAATAGTCCATTATTTGAGAGGTATTGATAGGGCGTAACGTATATGCTAACTATGGAACTAAGAAACAAGCAAACTTATATCATTATAACGTGATTAATATATATTGGGTTGGTGCATAATTTTCAGACGTTTTTGTGGGCGAGTTATTTGTTAATATAAATTGCTGTTTTGTTTACTTTTTTTAATAAAAATATTATTTTATTTTCAGGTTCCTACGCTCCGGAATAATCATTTAAAAATGTTATTGTTGGATTGTTATGTTTCTTTTTTCATAATAAATATTGTTGAAAAACGCCTGATAATTATGCACCAACCCAATATTTATCTCCTTTCGTTACTTCTAAATAAGCTATTTCAGAGTTCCAAGTGACATTGAAATGTTTTTTAATCCAGATTACATGCCATTGGTTTGTGATCCCAAACCAGATTATTTACCATGTGATCACTCGTTGCAATTCCATATCTCATTCTTCCACTGGGAATCCCATGTCACATTCCTCCACTGGCAATCGCATGTCACATTCCTCCAATGGCAATCGCATATCTCATTCCTCCACTGGTAATCCCATGTCACATTCCGCCAATGGCAATCGCATATCCCATTCCTCCACTGGTAATCCCATGTCACATTCCTCCACTGGCAATCGCATATCCCATTCCTCCACTGGCAAACCCCATATCACATTCCTCCACTGGCAATCCCATATCAATTTCCCTCGGTGCAATCGCATATCCCATTCCTCCACAGGCAATCCCATATCATATTCCTCCACTGGCAATCGCATGTCACATTCCTCCAATGGCAATCCCATGTCACATTCCTCCACAGGCAATCCCATATCATATTCCTCCACTGGCAATCGCATGTCACATTCCTCCAATGGCAATCGCATGTCACATTCCTCCACTGGCAACCGCATATCCCATTCCTCCACTGGCAATCCCATATCATATTCCTCCACTGGCAATCCCATGTCACATTCCGCCAATGGCAATCGCATATCCCATTCCTCCACAGGCAATCCCATATCATATTCCTCCACTGGAAATCCCATGTCACGTTCCTCCATTGGCAATCCCATATCAATTTCCTCCACTGGCAATCCTATGTCAAATTCCTTCACTGGCAATCTCATATCACATTCCCCCGTTGCAATTGCATATCACATTCCTCCACTGGCAATCGCATATCACATTCCTCCACTGGCAATCGCATATCACATTCCTCCACTGGCAATCGCAGATCCCATTCTTCCACTGTCAATCCTATATCACAATTCTCCTGTTGTGATCCCATATCACATTCCCCCTCTCGTGATCCCGGATCATATTCATCCCCTGGTAATCTCAGGTAACATTATTTCCAGTGTTTCATTCTACCACTTTCGATGTCAAATCAAATTCTTCCATTCCCTCAATTATTTTAACAGAAAGTTTTTCGCCATTTCTACTTTTAAAGTGATAATTACCGAAACAATTTATTCATTTATAAAATAAAATTTATTTCAATTATCCTTAAACTTCCATCTGATTCAATAACGAATTCCACGTGAGGTTAAATTCTTTCTCTTATATTAAACAATATTCCCACTGAGAGCTAAGTACCTCTTATTTGATAATCAATTTTCTAATCTAAGGCAGAACAGTGATTTTAAACTTTTTCATAGCCTAAATGAGGAGCTCAAATTCTTAAGACAGTTTTGATAATGAAAACAAAACTGTTGAAAAATTAAAAAAAAAACAACGTTAATTTTCTGCTCTTTCTAAAGATGAAGCTGCATTTCTGAAACTTTTTGAATTTATTTCTCATAGTTGAAAAATTTAAAATTTATATTAGTTGACTCCGACCAGTTTCTGCTATGCATCTCTTCATCATAAGCTAATATAGCAGCGCCATGTTTGTTGTAAATCAACGGTCCAGACATTCTTTTTCGAGTTACGTTTATTTTTAATAATCAAGAAATAATCAAATCTCATCGAGCATCATTTTTATTCTTTCTCCTCATAAAAGAAATTAGAGAATTGGGTCAGCAAGTTGATGCCAACGGCCAGTGTTGGAAAAGGTATAATTTTTTTAGGTTGGAAGATTATTTTCAATGAAAAGATTGGCGCGACAAACGTCTTCCATCTTTGATCACTCGTAATCATTTAAATAAGTCTGGGAGGCACTAAGGATGCTAGAATAGACGAGTGACTTTCGAAGAGAAATCATTTTCAAGAGATATTATTTTATTTATTTATTTTTTTTTTTTGTAATAATGAAAGCTTTCTCTCGGAATGACATGTTGAACATATAAATACCTGACTGGATATATCTACTTATTTCAGTTTGTTTATATCCATCACAGTCTGTTCATATCTATCTATCTATCTATCTATCTATCTATCTATCTATCTATCTATCTATCTCCATCTGTTCATATCTATCTATCATCAATTGCTCATATCGATTTCTCTACCCATCTCAGTCTCTTCATATATATCTATCTCAGTAATTCCATATTTATCTCTATTCATATCTATATATCTATCGATTTATTCCAGTCTGTTCATATCTATCTATCTACCTCAGTATGTTCATATCTATCTATTTATCTATCTATCTATCTATCTATCTATCTATCTATCTGGGTCTGTTCATATCTATCTCTCAGTCTACACACACACACACACACACATATATATGTGTGTGTGTGTGTGTGTGTATATATATATATATATATATATATATATATATATATATATATATATATATCAGTCTGTCTCAGTATTTTCATATCGATGTATTTATCTATTTTAATCTGTTCATATCTATTTCAATCAGTTCATATTTCTATATATATCTACTTCACAATTTACATTATTCTTTGTCGCCATATTTATTACAACGTTTTCGGCCATTGTACGCTCCGGCCTTCTTCAGGTGGTTGGAATGTCAAACTGAACCCTTTATTTCACTCACTGGAGTAGACTGTTCTAGTTCTACGTGCCATGTTTAATGGATATCATTTATCAATTAGCTCCTGTTAATTTCCATCTCCAAGTTCACCACTGCCTTAAGCGAGTATTGAACACACACATTTTGGGACTATCACTGAATCTAACCACCGCCTTTATAACGGCTTAAAAGTTCTAATAAATATGGCAACAAAGATGAGGACAATACTCCGAATAATGTAAATAGTGTACATAATACCTCATCTCAGAAATATAGACAGATACTGAAGGGACGAAACGTTGTAATAAATATGGCGACAAATATGAGGGCAATAGTCCGAATAATGTAAATAGTGTACATAATACCTCATCTCAGAAATATAAATAGATACTGAAAGGCCGAAACGTTGTAATATTTATGGTTACAAAGATGAGGACAATAGTCCGAATAATATAAATAGTGTACATAATACCTCATCTCAGAAATATAGACAGATACTGAAGGGCGGAAACGTTCTAATAAATATGGTAAAAAAATGAGGACAATAGTCCGAATAACGTAAATAGTGTACATAATACCTTATCTCAGAAATATAGACAGATACGAGATGAGGACAATAGTCCGAATAATGTAAATAGTGTACATAATACCTCATCTCAGAAATATAGACAGATACTGAAGGGCCGAAACGTTGTAATAAATATGGCGACAAAGATGAGAACAATAGTCCGAGTAATGTAAATAGTGTACATAATACCTCATCTCAGAAATATAGACAGACACTGAAGGGCCGAAACGTTGTAATAAATATGGAGACAAATATGAGGACAAGAGTCCGAATAATGTAAATAGTGTACATAATACCCCACCATATCTACTTTAGTATGTTCATATATATTTCTATCTGTGTATATCTATTTATTTATTTACATTAATCCATGTGTAATGTTTAGTCAGGGCAATTATAGTCTAATTGGCTGTTAAACCATGAGAAAAATAGTGTCGCTTTCATATCACAATGTTTAACGGAGAAGTTGATTTGAGTGAACACTTCGACCAACCGTATTTGCATAACTGCTTTACTTAACCAGTTATTTACAAGCTGTTGACAACGACAAAATCAGTAGTTTTAGACATATTATCACGTTATACGGAGAGAAAGTGATATGAGAAGACCTGAATAGATAGATATGGATTTTTTTAAATGGATTTGAACTGTAATAGATAGATAGATAGATAGATAGATAGATAGATAGATAGATAGATAGATAGATAGATACTTCTTTTCTATTTGTCCTCCGTCTCAAATTTCAATGACCTTTGGCCGTATTTATTGTTCGGTTTATTTGGACGGACACCACAGATAATTGCAATCGGGTTTTCAGCGATCAAGTAATTATGGAACTCAATTCAACCATAAATTGCTTCCTATATAATTATGATGACCTTTCTTTCCACTCGTCGTTGGCACAAATTTAAGAAGATAATCTATATGGAAATATGAAAATTTATTTCTCATAAATACGAAAAAGCGAATCCCGTTCGTTCATTATTTGAAAAATTACAGAAATAAAACTGAAGAGAAATAATAGAAAATGAGGAAGACAAAGGTAAGAGAGTGAAAGAGAAGGAGTGTGAAATTGAAAGAGAAAAGGATGAAAATGGAAATAAGAGAGTAAAATGGAAAAAGAGGGGGAGTAAAATTGAAAGAGACCAAGAGAAAATTAAAATGGAAGGCGAGTAAAACTGAAAGGGGGGTAAAATTGAAAGAGATCGAGTGTAAAATTGAAAGGGAAGGGTAGTAAGATTGAAAAAGAGGGGAAGTAAAATTGAAAGACAGCGAGAGAAAATTAAAAGGGAAGTAAAACTAAAAAAGAGGCGTAGTAAAATTGAAAATGAAGGAGAGTAAAATTGAAATGCAGTTAGATTAAAATTTAAAAAGAAGGGGATTAAAACTGAAAAATAGGGGGAGTAAAATTGAAAATGAAGGGGAGTAAAACTGAAAAAGAAAGGGAGTAAAATTGAAAGGGAAGGGGAGTAAAAATGAAAATGAATGGTAAAATTGAAAGAGAGCTAGAGTAAAATTGAAAGGGAAGGGTAGTAAAATTGAAATAGAGCGAGATTAAAATTGAAAGGGAAGGGGAGTAAAACTGAAAGTGAATGGGAGTAAAACTGAAAGAGAAAGGGGAGTAAAATTGAAAGTGAAGGGGAGTAAAACTGAAAAAGAAGGGGAGTAAAATTGAAATAGATTGAGATTAAAATTGCAAGGGAAGGGAAGTAAAACCGAAAAAGAAGGGGACTCAAATTGAAAGGGAAATGGAATAAAACTGAAAAAGAAGGGGAGTAAAATTAAAATAGATTGAGATTAAAATTGAAAGTGAAGGGGAGTAAAACTGAAAAAGAAGGGGAGTAAAATTGAAAATGAAGTGGAGTAAAACTGAAAAAGAAGGGGAGTAAAATTGAAAGGGAAGGGGAGTAAAACTGAAAAAGAAGGGGAGTAAAATTGAAAGGGAAGGGGAGTAAAATTGAAAAAGAGGGGGAGTAAAATTGAAAGGGAACGAGAGAAAATTAAAAGAAAGGGGTGTAAAACTGAAAATTGGGGTAAAATTGAAAGAGAGCGAGAGTAAAATTGAAAGGGAAGGGGAGTAAAACGGAAAAAGAAGGGGAGTAAAATTGAGAGTGAATGGGAGTAAAACTGAAAGAGAAAGGGGAGTAAAATTGAAAGTGAAGGGGAGTAAAACTGAAAAAGAAGGGGAGTAAAACTGAAAAAGAATGGGAGTAAAATTGAAAGTGTAGTAAAACTGAAAAAGAAGGGGAGTAAAATTGAAATAGATTGAGATTAAAATTGAAAGAGAAGGGGAGTAAAACTGAAAAAGTAGGGGAGTAACATTGAAAGTGAAGGGGGAGTAAAACTGAAAAATAAGGGGATTAAAATTGAAAAAGAAGGGGAGTAAAATTGCAAGGGAAGGGGAGTAAAACTGAAAATGAAGGTTAGTAAAATTGAAAGGAAAGGGTAGTAAAATTGAAAGAGAAGGGGAGTAAAATTGAAAAAGAAGGGGAGTAAAACTGAAAAAGAAGGGGAGTAAAATTGAAAAAGATGGGGAGTAAAATTGAAAGGGAAGGGTAGTAAAATTGAAACGGAAGGGGAGTAAAACTGAAAAAGAAGGGGAGTAAAATTGAAAGAGAAGGTGAGACTATAAGCATAGAGAGAGTAAAATTAAAATAAAGGTCGAAGAATAGAAGCCGAAATAGGGTCAAGAAAAGTCAAGAAAATAAGGACAAAGAAAGATAGAAAAACGAAAAAGATGACATCAAAAACAGAGCGAACGGGGGGGGTGACGATGCAGGAATGGCGAGATTAAAAATGAAAAAAGACGTGAGTTACAGAGATGCTATTTTTCTTCGAGTGGAGGAAGAAGAGTGACAAATAGAAAGAGAAACAATGAGAAAACCGAATATGAAGGACCACCATTTATATAGATTACGCTTACGACTACAAGGATGTCACCTCTTACCATTTCTTACATGAGAGCCTCGTTCTGGAACACTAGTCGACGATAATGTTAAGTGAAAAACCACGAGCGTTCATTGCGAAACATAGTGAACTGAAGTTAAAGTTAAAGTAGACAGAATTCCTTTATTAAATGAAACAATCAGAGAAAATCAATGTCTTAAATATATTAACCTCCAATCTCAGAGTACAATTGTTTTTTAAAAAAATAGATTTGTTCAATTATATAGATTAGCTGGTAATAAAAATGGCAGTAAATATTTTTTTTAATTTTACCACCATAAATTGGCATTAAAAACTATAACCGAAAAAGCGGTTTCTCTAATAAAGAACGAGATACAAGTTCGATTCCTGTCAGAGGCAGAATCTTTCTTTATTAGGATTTCTAAATCTAGGAAGGTTGTTATTAATTTCACTGTTTAAGAAAAAAAACAGAGGTAGCAACTAAAAAAATAATGTTTATAGTAATAAGTATATTACATGTTTAATTTTTAAGAAGCTCTTGGAAAAAAGCATTCCTATGACACTCATAAAATTATGAATTCTCGCTTAATTGATCTAAATACAAAACAATCCAAATTGCATTTGAATGATGTCTGTGATCGTTACGAATTTCCCACGAGCGACAGTGTTTCATTCCAGATCAAATTTCAAGTGCTGATTTTTCAATACAAATAGACTCAACCTAATTGGAAAACTGCCATAACGCCGCCATTTTATTCTTAGGCGCTTTGCTTGTTGAAGTTCTCGCCGGCTATAGTGTTGCTGATCTATAATTGCAGTAATCTTTAATGTGATGGT
The DNA here is from genome assembly GCA_903632075.3 of Acanthosepion pharaonis. Lineage (NCBI taxonomy): Eukaryota > Metazoa > Mollusca > Cephalopoda > Sepiida > Sepiidae > Acanthosepion > Acanthosepion pharaonis. The sequence continues at coordinate 351,246 of CAHIKZ030002346.1, forward strand.
TAGCGACTCGGAAAGAGAAATCGGTGAGTCGGGTTCGATTTCCGACCTCGTCCGCAGCATCCACTTTCGCATAAATACCCTTCCACCTTTTCCTTCAACAGTCAACCCAGCTATGGGTTAAATAACAAGAATAATTAAGCATTTCGTTTTGAGGTGCCAGCTAGTCAAGGAAAAGGCAAATCTGACTTCAAAACCTACCCTCAGTTTGTATTGCCTTAGACTTGCCACTACTTATTATTATGGCTTATTGACGTAATTTGTATCTTACAAATTTCCAGGGAGTTGTTTGATTCTCTTAAAAATATCCATAGGCTACGAAATATTAGATGATGGGGGTGGGTAAGAATTTCTTGCTTTTAGTCAGCTAACTGCGCTGTGATAATGGATGCGTGACGGCCGTTCATAGAATGACACAGATGTTTGTTCCTTCATTTGTGGTGATTAAGCAGCCCTATTTAAGAACAGCATTGATTATCTTAAAGTAGGCGGGATCTGGAAAAGCTGATCTGAAAAAAATCATTTTCCCACTTAAATATGTTTGTACAATCTCGCCCAGTGGGACACGTTTTCGTGTTTGAAAATCTACAATTTTTCAACGAATAAACTGTAACTTTTTACCGCCCACGCTGTTCCATAATGGAATTTTCCGATACTACAAGACCTGAAAGAATCAAACAAGCGTAGAACAACGCAAGAATTTGCTAGATTTTGGAGACGGGTTGCAGCTTTTAACGAAAGCATTTAGAAGAGACATAAGAAAAATGGACAGATGAACCAGGAATAGTTTTGCGCAGCATCACAAGCTGCCACAAAATCAAAACATTAACCTAAAAATTTCAGTCATGTTCTTAATTATCCTCCTCGGTTTGAGACTTTTATATGGGTATCCTGAATGGTGACAAATACACCCAGAAACTCTCAGCTGTATACAACCGCTTTCACAGATCAATGATAATAAAAAAATGTCTTCGACCGAATGAGGCCTGTAGGTCTTAGAGAGGACCCCCTTTCTTTGAATCTTGTGGACTGATGCTACAGAATCACAAATAAATTAACTGTACCAAATAAGAGGAACCACATCACTTGAGGACTTTCAACAGCAGCAACAACTAAAATGGGCAGGATATGTTACTCGAAGAGAAAATAATGATATAATCAAGATGCTGATCTTCCACACTACTACGAACAAAAGGTTAGGAAGGAAACTGCCATCAATACTTGAAATAGCGAAAAACAATCATTTTCCTGAAAAATTGTTTTAAAAGGAAGTTTTTATAAATTTCAACCGAAAGAAGTTCTGGCTGGTTGGTCAATAAATGTAGATTTTCAGAGTGTCTCCTTATAAGGAAACGGCTAAAATTGTCGTTACCATGTGACACCAAAATCCGAAAGCGATTTGGAATAGCCAAAGATGCCTTCCAAAAGCTAAGCAATGTACTAAGAAACATGAAGGTTTTTTGGTGACAAAAAAGACTGCCGTGTTATATAAATCCTCCTATATAGAAGTGAATGTTGGACACTTTCACCACACGTGAAGAGAAGACGAGAGCTAATAAGAATGTTCTTCTACAGAAGGATGCTGAGAATACTCTGGACGATGTGCGTAAGTAGCGAAGAACTCTTAAAAAGAATATTTATGTGACTACTTTACCAAATATATAATGGAATATCAATACAGTAAGGCCTTGAGATACGAGTTTAATTCGTTCCGGGTTCGTAACTAAAAACATAAATCAATTTTCCCCATTGAAATTAATGGGAATATTTCCGTTCCCGGTCCCTAAAAATCACCCTTATTTTCCTAAAACTCACCCCTATTTTTGCAATTGTGGGTTTCTTAAAGCAAAAACGCGCGCATAAACAAGAAATGTAGTTTACAAACAATAAAAGAAAAGAAAAAAAAAACAAATTGTGAAGTTCAGACGAGTCATAGACCAACTAGCGGAGGAGAGAGGGGGGGACAACAACAGGTAGCCTAGCAACCGCTAATCTCGCCGAGCAACCGCTAACATCGCCTAGCAACGGCTACGAAACTTTATCACATAATTTTTTAAAACATTTACATTTTATCCATTACTGGAATTAATTTTTTAAATTTTTTTAATTTTATTTATCGCCGATGTAGAACGCTCATACTGTCTCGACAAATTCATTACTCATACGTCTTTCTCGTGATTTTTTTATAATTTCCTGCTTTACCTCAAGGGATATCATACGTTTCGGCTTTTCACTAATGCTGTTTACACTTGCCATCTTCGGACGCATAGTGTCACTAAAGGAATTTTACAAAATAACGGTGAAATATCACAACACAATAGAGAACCTTCCAGAACAATGTCAACCCGTGTACTGCGAGTGGAAATACTCTCGAAGCAAGGCGTTCGCTGCGCTAACTGGCGGATACTTAACTGAAACTCACTCGAATCTCAAAATTCAGCTCGTATCTCAAGGCAAATGATCGGTCGAACTCCGGCTCGTATCTCAAAAAAACTCGTATGTCAGTACGTTCGTATCTCAAGGTATTACTGTAGAGGCAAATTGTTCAAAAGACTGGCCAATTTTTAACACCATCTTAGAAAGATTTTTGTAAGTGCTTGTTATGTTTGTATTAGCCTGGTACTTTGATACTTTGAGTTGCTATCAGTCAAATTTGTTATACTTTTCAACCACTGAATGTAGAGGCTTACTAATCGAAGTTGTTATAAACGCGAAGAATGGGGGGTAAGAGGTTTATATTATGAGGATATGTAGGATAGATAACGCTTAATCCAAAACCAGAAATATTTTACTGATCGGGGAGGCATCCTTACGAGAGTCTGTTCCAAAACGTAACAGCTCTGGCGAAATGATATCCGAGTCGAACTTCTTCTATACAAATGGAATACGAAAGGAATGAGAATAAGCTGCATGGTATGTACGATTTCCGGAAAATATATTTTTCAAGTTTAGTATTATTGCTTTTTCCAATATTTAGGGGGTTTCCTTACTAATCTTTTGTTTGTGACATAATTGTTTATTCATGGAAAGTTTAGATTCTGTTGAGTTTTGCATGTTTACGTAAAATGAAGATAGATCGCAAAAACTTGACAGGGGCAAGAAAGGACACTAATACCCAGTTTATGTCTGCGAACATATCCCGCTGGCTAGGGAACTTTCTCTTGAATCTCCAGACCATTCTTACATGTGTCTCCGTCTCTCTCTACTTAACTCAGACAACAATCCCTTCTCTCTCTACCGTTCCCCTTCCTCTCAAGACTGCTGCCTGCTAGATTTTATTTCCGATAATATAGACAAGGCCATCTCCCTACACCCGTTTGCAAATATATTTGTGTTCGGTGACAACTATATCAGGTGGCTAAAACACTATGTCACTGACCTTGCTGACATCCAAACCCTTAACTTCTCAATCACTCAATCTCTCAAGCAAATGATTGACTTCCTCACGGGTTTCTCCGGTAACCCTGACGGATACGCTTCTCTTATCGATTTCTTTTTTATCTCTATCCCTGATTCTTGTTGTAATACGCAGCTCTGCCCTCTTGGCAACTCCGATCATGCGGTTGTGTCTGTAAACATCTCCTTCCCCTCCCCCACCAGACAAGAACCTCCTACCAACAGAATATCTTTCTGTTATCAACGTGGAAATTAGGATTTGTTCCATGATTTCCTTCGTGACGTCCCTTGGACTGAAGTTTTCAATTATCCTGTTCATAAATCCACGGCTGATGACTCCTTCTGGGTGAAAGCCGGTATCGATGCTTTCATTCAAGCAAGGAAATAGCAAGTTAAACTGCGTTCACTTCTTTGGTTCTCACCTGCATTCTCGGCCGTTATAGCCCACAAGAATCACTTCTTCCTTCTATCAGGTGTCTATCAGGTGTCCCTCGTACATACCAGAGGGACACCTGATTGCAACAGACGTCTTTTTGTCTCTGCTCGTAACGAGTACAAGCGTGACCTCAAAGAAGCGAAGTTACTATTTGCTGAGAGAATGAAAACAGCGTATAGCATCTCGCATTTGCCATTCTAGAGATTGTTGGCATCTTTACAAGAGTGTGCGGAACAGCAACAAATCTTCAATCCCTCCTCTACTCAATCAATTCGAAGACCTGACATCTACAGTAGATAAGTTTGATGCTTTACTCGGAAATTCTCTTTCAACTCAGCACTCGACTTCTTTGGAGTGTCCACACCTGATTCTCCCAATAGGACAGAGATCCTACTGAGTGATATACTGAGTGATATATCTCAAACCTCATTTCTAAATTAAGCTCCCATAAGGCAACCGGAAGTGAGGGCATCCCAGCCATCGTCCTAAAGAAAGGTGCCCCCGCATTGGTTCCAGTCTTCTCCAAACTCTACAACTATTACCTCGCTATTTCCTGCTTTACTACTTGTTGGAAGTCTTCCTCTATTGTACCTGTTTTTAAGAGCTCTGGCCCATTTAACTATCGACCCATTAGGCTCCTACCGCTTCTTGGTAATGTATTCAAGATTTTAATTAATACTGAAGGGGTTAAGCAACTTACCTCTCACGACCTACTCTCTAACAAACAATATGGCTTCCGTTTTGCCAGATTAACCGCTGATGTGCTAACAGCTATCACTGAATATGTATATCAAGCCATTGATATAAAATTGATGCCCGAGCTATGACTCTTAATATTTCGGAGACGTTTTACAGGGTTGGACATGTTGGCCTTCTACGTATACTTCTGAGATACGGTATTATTGGACGACTATTTGATTTAATCCAATCAGTCCTATCAAATCGCGGAATGAAGGTCGTTTTGAACGGGCTTGATCCCAGACCATTTCATACGAATGCGGGTGTCCTCCAAGGCCTTATCCTAAGTCCTACGCTGTTTCTGATCTTCATCAATGATCTTCCTGATGTCATCAATTCCCAAGTGAACTTTTATGCTGAGGACACTACCATTTACTCCTGTCTCAATAGCAAATCCGCCAGAGCCGACAAAGTTAACCTGGTCGCTGCTTTTAAAATGACCTCCAATCCGGGGTTAACTGGCGAAAGAAAAAGGATTGTAAATTTTAATGACTCCAAAACGAAACTTCTCTCATTCAACCACCATCGAGAATCTTTCCTGTCCGTCATCAACATGTCTGATGCTAGACTCATGGAAAGAAAAATACTGCGGCTTTTTGGCCTCAAGTTTTCAACTGACTTGAAGTGGAACGACTACATCGAATCAATAGCTGTATCTACTGCAAGGAAATTTGGGTCACTGTATCGTGCCAGAAGGTTTTTTTTCTCGTTAGAGTCCATCTTGCACAATTACAAATCTACCATTTGTCCGTGCATTGTCATATCTGGTTATGTGTTCCTGCTACTCATCTCGAGGTTCTTGACAGAATCTAAAGAAGAATCTGCAATGTAATCGATCCTGACTTGGCATCTCGACTTCAGTCTCTTTATCACCGATGCGAAGTGGCTTCCCTCTGTCTTTTCTACAAATATTTTTATGGCATCTGCTCTGACGAGTTTTTTTCCTTGGTGCTACGACTACATGAAATTAAGCGTGCTACTGGACTGGCATCTTGGTCCCACCCATTTACTGTCGAATTAGTTAAATGTAACCGCCACGTCTACTCCAACAGTTTCTTTTATCGCACTTCCTGCCTGTGGAACTTCCTTCTGTTTCCTTCCTTTCCTACAATCTTGAAAAATTTAAATGCAACGTCAATCGCCATCTGCTATCTTCTTGAACTACGTTCAGTTTTTTATCTTTTCCTCGGTTTTCCCTTATGCCCGGTCTTTTCTCTCAACTTCAATCTCTGTAGCTCCCGGATTACCAGTGGCTTTCACGCCTTGCTTGGGGTGAAATGATTAAAAAAAAAAAGTTATAATTACGCTCTCCACATTGCTCAAATTTTAAACCATAGACTTTTCGAAAAGCGATTAGAATTTTGTTTATTGTTGGAAAGAGGTCATTGCTTGTAATGAGAGTCAGGTCAAAAAATAAATTATAATTAAACAAGATTTTCTAATTATTTTTCTTTTTTATTCTGTTCTCTCCTGATATTCATGAACTATAATATGAGTTTCGTTCTTAAGTAGGCATCTCGATCAGCGCCATTGTTAATGAGTTAGTACAGCAGTCCAATATGGTGGCCATTTCGATCCTTACTGGGTGTCCCATGCTCATGGCCTTGTGTCCGACATTAAATACCTATTCTGAAGTTTCTTTGTTCTTAAATAAAGTGGTGGAATAAAGCAATGTTTTAAACTATTAGAGTCGATTTTAAAACAAACAGTTTCTCACATCAAACTTAAGTCGGAAAGTGTATTTCCGTAACACGTGACCACTAACAACTTCCGCTCACAGCCATGTTTATTTTTTTCATTAACTTTTCGCTTTCATTCATTACTTTAAAAATCAATCAGGTTTCACTTTCAGCTTTATTTTTCGCTTATTTGTTTTTTGCTTTGTTTTTTCTTAATTTTTTTTGTTTTTTGTTTTGTTTTCTCTTAATTTTTTGTTGTTGTTTATTTCTTTTCTTCGTGTGTGTGTGTGTGTGTGTGTGTGTGTTTTTAAATCAAATGGATTTTAAGTCCCGCCAGTCACACCCGTCTTCTCTCGGGAAATTGTTCTCGAAATCGATTTTAGAATAAGAAAGGAAAAGAAACCTGTATAAATGATAAAACAAAACCAGAGATTAAAAAAAAAGGATTAATTTGAAATTAAAAAAAAAACGCTCAAGTCACGTTCAGTTTTCGATACGAGACAAGACTATAACGTTTAATAGAGTGACAAAAACGGCATCGTAATTTAAAAAACATTAACAATTGCTTAAGGTCCTCTCTGGTCGTTAGTATTTCTATTGCGCTGGACAGCGTTCAAACCATAGTGAAGACGAAGATTTCGAATGCTGATTTTCATGGCAAGTAGAGTTTTTTTTTTTTTCTATTTATCAAAAATCAAACAGCAAATACTTTGCAGCATTTACAAGGCCATCTCCATTATTTGCGTATTTCTCCCCCAGGCTAAATGTTGGTGGCAGGAAGGAGAGAAAAAAAACAACTTTTCGAATACTGATTTTCAAGGTAGTTACGTCTTCCTGATTCATGTGTTTGACGCAACACAACTTTGTATACCATTTTTCCATTGGGAAACATTCAGTTAAGCTTAGTAAATATGGATACAGATTTTTGAAAAAAATAAGAAACAAGATTTGATACGATTTCAGGATTAAAAAGTTGTATATGGACGAATATTTGTTTTCCCCCACTATATATATATACAGGGTGTCCATAAAGTTTGTGTGCACTTTAAAAAAGTTTATAACTTTATTTGTATTTGCGATAGAAATAATCTATAAAAATGTTATAAAGTTTAATGTACCTAGTTTTAAGTATAGCTAAAATAACAGATGCCATTTCAGACATTACTGTAAATCAGTTGGCAAATATTTTCCGTGAACTGCAAAATCGTATTACCCTTTGTATTACTAATGATGGACAATATGTGGAAACTTAAATAAAATTTCAATAAAACCTTAGAAAAATATTTACTTCTTTCTAATCCTTTTACAAATTATTTCTATGGCAAATACAAATAAAGTTATAAATTTTTCAAAATGCACATGAATTTTATGGACACCTTATATATAATTAATATCAGTGGTTTAGCACTTAGTTGATTGATGTTACCTTCAGCATTCAGACTCCAGCATTTTGTAGGTTGATGTGTCCGTCCACTTTTCAGTGTGGATATCGACAATATATATATATATATATATATATATATATACGACTGATATATATATATATATATATATATATATATATATATATATATATATATATATCTGAGATGAGGTATTGTGTACATTATTTACATTATTCGGACTATTCTCCTCATCTTTGTCGCCATATTTATTACAACGTTTCGGTCGTTGTACGCTCCGGCCTTCTTCAGGTGGTTGGAATGTCAAACTGAACTCTTTATTTCGATCATTGGGGTAAACTGTTCTAGTTCCACGTGCCATGTTTTTTTGTTTTTGTTTTTTTTTTTTTAATGAATGTCAGTTATCAGTTATTTCCTGTTAATTTCCCTCTGAAAGTTCTCCACTGCCTTAGCCGGGTATTGAACTCACACTCTTTGGGCCCTGTCACTGGATCTAACTAACGCCTTTATCCACTGTGACATGTGACCATTAAAAAAAAAACATGGCACTTGAAACTAGAGCAGTCTACCCCAATGAGCGAAATAAAGGGTTCAATTCCACATTCCAACCACATGAAGAAGGCCGGACGTACAAAGGCCGAAACATTATATATATATATATATATATATATATATATAAACATGCTTTTTTAAAAAGAAACGGCTCGATTTGCCTGTTTTTTCTTTATTATTATGAAAATATTTATAGAAACGCCACACGAAAGATACGTTACGGCGGCGGGAAAGTGACTGACGCCGATATGACAGGTCAAGACCGATAAAATTGCAGAAAATATTATTATTATTTGGTCAAGACACGTGACACAAGCACCAGAGCAGATGCGCGACAAAATTCAATGCACGGACAAAAATCTCTATCCATATTTATTTGTTTAAAATAAGAAGAAAGGAAATTTGATTTCAGAATTAGAACATTTTTGTCAGTTTATGGAGAAAAAAGACCAAGATTAGAAGAAACTGAGTCAGCTTGTGCTTTTACCCCACTTTACTTTACTAAAATCCGTCGCTAGGGGATGCTTCTGAAACCTATAAAAAAGGAAATTATATTCTCACCCATTCTCTTTCCTTTTTTCTCTTAGACAATAAAATATAGTCTCACGTGGGAAAAAGTGTCCCTCCCCACACACACAAAGGGGTACGTTCATTTCCTTTTCAAGGTATTACTTTTCTCTATACAAACTTGATACACACAAACACATTCTCTAGTTTAAATTTTCTATGTAATTAGTCTTTAAATGTCGCCTTCTTTCATATTCATTGTATACGTTTTTAATACATACATTGTCGTTTGTTTTACTGTTTTGCGTCCATCAATTATTACTCGGACTCATATTCGAGTCTGCAATGATTATTACGGGAAAATATACCAGAAGACACGCGTTTTCTATGTAAACGTTGTTTGTATTCCCGAAACAAGCTTTTCAAATTCACTTTTCCAGCTTATAATTAAAGTTTAACTTTTAGACTTTCTCTCCGGCAAACAGACAATTCCTGAACTAAATCAAACACTATTAAACACGTCAATGCAAATGACTATTGATTACAAACAGTGGATTTTATTTTCTTCTTTTTCTTTCTTCACATTTGCTTTCTTTCTTTCTTTTTATCACTTTCTTCTTTAGAGAGACTTCTCTCTACCCACTCTTTATTTTACACACTCTTCTTTCTTTCTTAATTTTCTCTTTTTCCTTCTTTCATTTTTACCTCCTTTATTTCCTCTCTTTCTTCCTCTTTACCCACTTGTTTCCCTCTTCCTCTATTTTACTCCTTTTCTCTTTTTTCCTCTCCGAACGATATTTCGTGTCTTTCTTTCTTGATATTCTTCGTTTTTGTTTTCTACTTCGTGACTTCCATTCTCCATTTCTTTCAGGTTTTATTTTCTTAATGGCCGTTCAAATCGGCAATTGGCTCACAAAAAAATATTAATTAATTAATGAGTCGAAAAATACAAGATCCAATTTGGCTCTAATCACCCTCGTTAATTAGTAGAGGATAAAATAGAACATTCTGGAATCATGATTAGTAGCACTTGATAATTATAAATTTGTAAATATTTAAAATCAAATGAAAATCATTTCGTGAAAGTGGCGGGAAAATAAATTCTCACTTTTTCTCGTTGTTTGCTTTTGCGACATATGAATTTGTCCCGATTATACAGAACCAATTGCTTGTTCTGCTGCGAAGAAGTTTGGTCCACCATGTTGTGTGAGAGAAATTAACTTGCGCATTTATAAGTAAACCATTACTCCGTGCATTGAATATTCCCACCGCATCTGGTCTGGTGCTTTTGTCACGAGATACTTGACGAAATCCATAAAATAAACTGCAATTTTATCGGTCCTGACCTGGCATCTCGGCGTCAGTCACTTTCCCGCCGCCGTAACGTAGCTTTCCAGTGGCGTCTCTATATTTTCATGGCAATCTTTCTGATAAGTTTTCCTCTTCGGTACTTAGACTTAATGAATCTAAGCGCAGTACTAGATTGGCAGTTAGGTCCCATCATAAACAGTTGAACATGTTAATTGTAGCCGTAAGATCAATTCGTATAGTTTCTTCTCTCACACTCCCCGCTTGTAAAATACTCCTCCAGCCTCTTGCTTTCCAGTCAACTACGATCTTCGGGAATTTAAATGCAACACCAATCGTCAACTTCTGTCCTCTGGCATTATGTTATTTTGGCTCTATGTCAGTTTCCTTCCCACTCAGTAACCCCCACCTTTTTTGTCTTAGTGGCTTTATCGCCTTGCTTGGGGTGAAATGATTTAAAAAAGAATCTTTTGCAAATATTTTCTTTCTGTTCAGTACACTTTCCCTGCTTATTCCCCTGATAGTTTTTTTTTTCTCTGAAAACATCTTTTTTAGACCTTGTTGCAGTCAGTTTTATTCTTGTTCTTAGCAAATCTTTCAAATTCTAAAATCAAAAATGCGTTTATCTTCAAACGAACAAAGAATAAGTTATAAATAATATCAATAATCCTAGGAAAGTTAACAATTTCCATGGAAATCCCACCTTTTAGCTCAGGTCTGTCCATTGTCTCCATTTTGAAAGTATTTCTTTTCACAACGTCAAACTTTCACTTTGTAATTTTTACTTAAAGTTAACAGTTTGGTGACGTACATAGTTTTATCCGAGGTTCTTTTTTTTAATTAAAACGGGAGATAACCGCGGATTCAAATAATTATTTATAACTATTTATACTGGAACTCATGCGTGCAATTACAAGGAATCCATAATAATATTTTAAATTTTGAAATCATATTTATTTTTGGCATATGAATTTTTTTAAAACTATTTCTAAAACTTTGTCTTTCAATCATTCCGTCTCATCTGCTATCCTCTTGCGCCTCATCTGCTATCCTCTCCCGCCTCACCTGCTATCGTCTTCCGTCTCACCTGCTATCCTCTTGCGCCTCACCTGCTATCCTCATGCGCCTCACCTGCTATCCTCTTCCGTCTCACCTGCTATCCTCTTCCCCCTCACCTGCCATCCTCTTCCCCCTCACCTGCTATCCTCTTTCGCCTCAGCTGCTATCCTTTTTTCGACTCACCTGCTATCGTCTTCCACCTCATCTGCTATCCTCTTCCGCCTCGCCTGCTATTCTTTTTCGATTCACCTGCTATCGTTTTCCGACTCACCTGCTATCCTCTTCCGCCTCGCTTGCTATCGTCTTCCGTCTCACCTGCTATCCTCTTGCGACTCACCTGCTATCCTCTTCCGCCTCACTTGATATCCTCTTCCGACTCACCTGCTATCCTCTTCTGACTCACCTGCTATCCTCTTCCGCCTCACCTCCTATCCTCTTCCGCCTCACCTGCTATCCTCTTCCGCCTCACCTGCTATCCTCTTCCCCTCACCTGCTATCGTCTTCCGTCTCACCTGCTATCCTCTTGCGCCTCACCTGCTATCCTCTTCCCCCTCACTTGATATCCTCTTCCGACTCACCTGCTATCCTCTTCTGACTTACCTGCTATCCTCTTACGCCTCACCTGCTATCCTCTTCCGCCTCACCTGCTATCGTCTTCCACCTCATCGGCTATCCTCTTCCGCCTCACCTGCTATCCTTTTCGACTCACCTGCTATCGTCTTCCGAATCACCTGCTATCGTCATCCGTCTCAGCTGCTATCCTTTTCCGCCTCACCTATTATCCTCTTCCACCTCACCTGCTATCGTCTTCCGACTCACCTGCTATCCTCTTCCGCCTCACCTGCTATCGACTTTCGTCTCACCTGCTATCCTCTTCCGCCACACCTGCTATCCTCTTCCGCCACACCTGCTATCGTCTTCCGTCTCACCTGCTATCCTCTTGCGCCACACCTGCTATCGTCTTCCGTCTCACCTGCTATCCTCTTGCGCCACACCTGCTATCGTCTTCCGACTCACCTGCTATCCTCTTCCGCCTCACCTGCTATCGACTTTCGTCTCACCTGCTATCCTCTTCCGTCTCACCTGCTATCCTCTTCCGCCTCACCTGCTATCGTCTTCCGTCTCACCTGCTATCCTCTTGCGCCACACCTGCTATCGTCTTCCGACTCACCTGCTATCCTCTTCCGCCTCACCTGCTATCGACTTTCGTCTCACCTGCTATCCTCTTCCGTCTCACCTGCTATCCTCTTCCGCCTCACCTGCTATCGTCTTCCGTCTCACCTGCTATCCTCTTCCGCCTCACCTGCTATCGTCTTCCGTCTCACCTGCTATCCTCTTGCGCCACACCTGCTATCGTCTGCCGTCTCACCTGCTATTCTCTTCCGTCTCACCTGCTATCTTCTCCCCCCTCACTTTCTCTACTCTTCCGTCTCTCCTGCTATCCTCTTCCGTCTCACCTGCTATCGTCTTCCGACTCACCTGCTATCGTCATCCGTCTCAGCTGCTATCCTCTTCCACCTCACCTGCTATCCTCTTCCACCTCACCTTCTATCCTCTTCCCCCTCACTTGCTATCCTCTTCCGACTCACCTACTATCCTTTTTCGACTCACCTGCTATCACCTTCCGTCTCCTCTGCTATCCTCTTGCACCACACCTGCTATCCTCTTCCCCCTCACTTGCTATCCTCTTCCGACTCACCTGCTATTATTTTTCGACTAACCTGCTATCACATTCCGCCTCACCTGCTATCCTCTTCCCCCTCACTTGCTCTCCTCTTCCGTCTCACCTGCTATCCTCTTCAGCCTCACCTGCTATCGTCTTCCGTCTCACCTGCTATCCTCTTCCGTCTCACCTGCTATCCTCTTGTGCCTCACCTGCTATCGTCTTCCGTCTCACCTGCTAACTTCTTCCGTCTCACCTGCTATCCTTTTTCGACTCACCTGCTATCGTCTTCCGACTCACCTGCTATCGTCTTCCGTCTCACCTGCTATCGTCATCCGTCTCACCTGCTATCCTCTTCCGCCTCACCTGCTATCCTCTTCCACCTCACCTGCTAACCTCTTTCGCTGCCCAATACCGTTTAGGGAACCCCTAGATTAAGGTCTGGAGATGAGAGGTTTCATTCCATTAATTTGATGCCTTTGCAAATTGTCAGAGTTACAGAATATGAACAATGTTTTTCCATAAATGTCTTTCATTTACGTCTTCTTCGTTGTCACGTGATCCATTCAAAAAACATCTTGTCCACGATTTTTTAAATGTCTTTCATTTACGTCTTCTTCGTTGTCACGTGATCCATTCAAAAAACATCTTGTCCACGATTTTTCCATAAATGTCTTTCATTTACGTCTTCTTCGTTGTCACGTGATCCATTCAAAAAACATCTTGTCCACGATTTTTCCATAAATGTCTTTCATTTACGTCTTCTTCGTTGTCACGTGATCCATTCAAAAAACATCTTGTCCACGATTTTATAGTATATCTCTGCATTTATATTGACATCGCTATTATTTTTGAAGAGACTTATAATTTTGTTGCCTATAATACTAGACTAAAATATTACTCCTCCTCCCTACTGTTGTCTTCTAAGCTGGGTTAGTTGATTATTTCCATGGAAAACACACCATTTAAATCAGCCATCAGGTTTGTCCATTCTTGCTCTACAGTTTTAATGTATTTCTTTTCACAACATAAGCCTTTCACTTTGTGATGTTTACTTAAAGTTGACAGCTTGGTGACGTTCATGGTTTTATCCAAGGGTCTTAAAAATTAATTATCTGCACCATTTCTCTTTGTTTACGTTCGCAAAACGAAATTCTTCAAATATTTTCTTAACAGTCAGTTCACTTTTCTTGCTTATTACTCATAAATATTACAAATCTCCTTCAGCGACATTCTTTGTGCCAAGTTTTCCTCATTTCTATCTTAGCAATATTTTTATTTTCTTTATCTCATTTGTTCTATCATCTTTATTGAACGTTTCGCAGTTTCCAATGTATGCTCTACTCACTCGACATTTTTACAATATCTTCTTTGTCTTCTGTGATTATGTCTTCCTTACCAATTTTTATACAGGGTGTCCATAATGTTTGTGTTCACTTTAAAAAATTTATAACTTTATTTGTATTTGCGATAGAAATAATTTGTAAAAAGGATTAAAAAGAAGTAAATCTGTATTTTTTAAAGTTTTATTGAAATTTAATTTAAGTTTCCACATGTCCTCCATCATTAGCAATACAAAGGATAATACGATTTTGCAGTTCACGGAAAACATTTGCCAACTGATTTACAGTAATGCCTGAAAACACATTAGTTATTTTAGCGATAATTAAAACTAGGTACATTAAACTTTATAACATTTTTTACAGATTATTTCTATCACAAATACAAATAAAGTTATAAATTTTTTAAAATGCACACGAACTTTATGGACACCCAGTATATCGGAAATTAAAAATCAATTTCAAAAAATATTATTAGATACACAATATAATGAATAAAGCAATCATAGAATTATTATATAAATATACATTTATATACACACTCACACACACTCATATGTGTGTATGTGTATGTGTGCATGTGACTGAGTGGTTAGAACGCCCGTATTCTGACCATAAGACCCGGGTTCGAATCTCACCATGGTCAATTTGTCAGGAAGGAGACTTCCTGATGTTATCGGTCTGGAGGGGGGCGATCACAGCATGTGGCACTTTTTGGAAAGTGACTGAAAACCATACCATCGGTTGACCCAAGCCTTGTGAGTGAAATTGGGTATACAGAACCCTTGGGGACCTCGATAGCTGTGCTAGCACAAAGTCCCAAGTCATCGTGACCGAATGTTTGAATGTGCTGGCCTTTTTCAAATTGTTGAACACACTAGATAACAGGAGCTCTCCCAGTAACTGTAACTAAGGTCTGCTCAGCATAGTTGCAGCATAAATCACAGGTGGCCTCTGTGGGGGGTAAACAAACACAAATGTGCCTGAGCGGGAGTCTGCAATGGGGATTGGCTAACCGCCCTAATAGACGGGTATCCTCGAGTACAAGTGGCCAGCTATTATATATATATATATATATATATATATAGTTTCCGACGCATTTCGTCCGATGTGGACTTTTTCAAGGCAACTATTACAGTTTTCCTATTTTCTTTTACATTTATAAATATTGTCTTTTTTTAGAAGTTAACTCTGAGAAATTTTTCATATATATATATATATTCTCGGACATTCAGGCCTGTAAATTTTGTTAATAGTGTTTATTATAAACAGAGTATTTACTTAAATATTTGTATCCTTAAAAATAACGCATAAACAGAATATATATATATATATATATATCCAGGAAAGAATGCGCAGCTCTGAAAGGGTCTGCCCAAAAGTAGCCTGCCGGTATAAAAGTGCTCAATGTCATAAGAAATGACAAAGCTACGATATTAATTTAAAAACACGTTGGCAGTGAATGGCCATGACTATAAATTTCATGCGCTTGCGCACAATCATCAGGCAGCTAGTAATATTTACCGACCACACCACGAGATAGGATGTGTCATAGACATTTCCATAATCCTGCAACCATTTCTGTCACCTTATACCAATGTAAAACTATCCCTCAAAAATTGTATTAAAAATAAAACAAACCTAATTCTTTTGTAAATAAATTATAGTCATGAAACTTAAGGTTGTCTATTTTTAGTTATTTAATATTATATATATATATATATATATATATATATATATAAATATATATATATATATATAATTATTTATTATGATTCCAACTCGCGACATAAGAGGTCTCATGTTTCAAAACAAGAGCCGAAAACTTCAATATAATTATTTGAATTAAATTGAGGTAAAGTAAGCTCCGTTCCATCTTCAAGCGAAATTTTTTTTGGGAATAACATATTTCTGAAATTTACGTGTTTTAATAATTGGAATCAAAATTTCCATGGTAACAGCTAGGGCGTTTTTTTTAAATTGGGTAGACGTGTGTTGGGTGTTAATAATAAGTATCAGTATAGAGTGACTATCATAAATGTCAAGTCAGGGTAAGTTGGGGGTGTCTAAATTTGAAACGGAAGATGTTTTAGCCTAGTCTGGTTTACGTGTCTATGGAGATTTTTTTCTTCTTTAAGAAAGGGATTTGTGCATATAAAAAAAACTGCCGTAACATTTGTTTTTTGACGACTTCATAAAGGGTTATCTTTTTGTAGGGTATTTAAACTATTTATTTGGGCTATGGATTATAAAAGTTATTATATTGTATGCTTGTTTTTAGCTAATTATTCAAACCATGAATTTGATGATGTCGACAAAAAACCGTTAACTCGTGTTATATATATATATATATATATATATATATATATATATATATATATATATACATCAACAGGTTGACAGGGACTGGCCACTACTATATCTTTCATGTGCTTGCACACAATCATTAGGCATTTTTTTTCTTATAGTCATGGAAACTTAAGGTTGTCTATTTCTTAATTATTTAACTAATATTTGCTCTGATTTTACATTGAACTCTCTGGATCACATCCTCTTTGGAATTATCCCACGGATTACCAAACCCTTCATTTCCTTAATATATATATATATATATATATATATATATATATATATATATATATATATAATACAACAAATAGGAAACGCAGGAAATCCTAAGTCTCTATTTTTATTTTTTTTTTTACATATATTTAATATAAAATGCTCCGTTAGAAATTTTAATTACTTATAATAATGCGTGATTGTATCTGCCTGACGTAGCCGACTTCAATAATTTTAGTCTATTTTGGTTATTAAATCTATGTATTATTTTAGTGTCGTTTAAAAGTAACTATTAAACTATGGTCTTTTTGGTGCATATAAATCTGCTTTTTGGATAGTATTTTGAACTGATGAAGGCCACGTAAGCCTTCAGGAAAGTGTGCTTTTTATGTCAACGATATACGACAAATATTTTTTAAAGTGATACATACATTAATAATATAGGTTTAAAGAGACACTAGAATTAAATTACACCACCATACAACTCGAAATTTGTTAAATTGTTCTATTAAATTTTAGTATAACGTTGCCCTAAATATACATATATGTGTGTGTACGTAGCACATTCAGGACAACGGTATACTAAAATTAAATAGAACAAATTAAGAAATATATATATATATATATATATATTAAATAACTAAGAAATAAACAACCTTAAGTTTCAAGACTATAATGACGAACGATTGCGTCTGGCATGAAACAGCCTGTCGCCTCTAAGTGTGGACTTCAATCTCTGATATTGAGCATTTTATCCCATAAATATAACACACTTTAAGAGTATATTTCTTCATATATATATATATATATATATATATATATATAATTATTATTTATAAAAAAATTACAACATAAGTATGTTATAAAATCACTACAAAAATAGCCATTTTGTTTCAACACACTCTGTGTCTTATCAAGTGATGATGTTGAAGATAAAATAAATGGTTTTAAAAGTTTCAGATTAATTAACGATCCTACACTAGGGGGAAACATTGTTACAAAAGCTAGAATAACCAATCAAAACCAAGTATAGAAAGATTCAAAAGCTTGACAACGAAATCCTGCTATAATAGCTATTCAGATCTTTAAAATACGTGTAATATTAAAAATAATTTATACTAACCAATAATTATAAAATTATATGATAAAATTTAATATTAAAATAAAAACTGGCAATTTTAAAATCCAAATTTAATCACTATTGAGTTTAAAAACTACAAAATTATTGAGAAAAGAAAAAATATATGTTTATTCAATTCATTTCTTCATTGAAATTACTTTCGACAAGACGCTACAATATATCCGGTCATTTGACAATACATGTATATATATATTTTATTCTAAAGTGTGTGAATGTGGTCTTAAACTCACGCGCAAAATAACAAAAACACAATCAGAGTATAATACATAAGCACCCAAACATATTTAGATATATACACACACAAACACACACAAAAAAAGGCGACGAGACAGGAACATCTCTACAACCCTTTATGAAAAAAGGAAACGGGGAGACCAACACCTATACACACACACAGTTAAATGTGAATAGACTCTACATACACATAGACACCGGTAGATACACGTACACACATCCACAGACAATAACATAGACTATCAGATACCACAACCAATAAATATTTAAGTTCATATCTTTGATTTAAGAGATCAGCCTTGTTTTTAAATCTAATAATTCCAAATTTTTCATCAAGGCATAGGTAACATGGGCCATATAGGGAGTTACATGTCCGAGCTTTCTTAACCAAACTCCATTTAACCGTTGGTGTTTTGTTCTTTTCTTTTAGATTCCAAAAATCCTTGGATAATGAAGTCATGTACCTATATTCACTGTGATTAAAGGATTGCATATGCCCCCGCCAGCGTTCCTTGAATGTTTTCATGGTGCTACCAATGTAAAATTTCTTTATATTTGGATTTTCAATTGTTGAAATAGTACTAAGATAGACTACAGAAGTAATCCCACAGTTATTTGGTAGTGGACAATTATTCGGATTCCTACAATTACATAAGTTGTTATTTGTATTATTATATTTAGTATTGCAGTTAGTAACCTGTTGAGTAGTCAAGCCTTTTGAATCCCTATACCTGTTAAAGACTATGTTGTTATGTTTTTTAATTATCTTCTCCAGGTTATCAGCACAACTGTAGCTTAATTTAAGGGTATTAGGATTAAATATTTTACTAAGTGGGTTAGTTTCAGGGTTGGGGAAATGTTTTTGAGGTTTAGAAATATACGCCCTAATTTAGTTTTAACCATTATATTAAAAGGGGGAGTGAACCAAATAATCTTTCTAGATCTTCTTTTCTTATTATTGTTGCAATTAACAGGGTTTTTATATTGAATAGTGGTATTTTTGTATCCACTATTTTTGAGTGCAGAATTGTAAAAATCACGATGTTTATTAAAAACATCTTTGTTAGAAGAGTTAGCGCTAATTCTAAATTCAATGGAAGAGGGTATGTGTTTGATAACTGAAGGGGGATGGTTGGAATTTGGATGCACGTATATTGGGTTGGAATTAACCTTCACATATGGTTGGAAAGTGTTGTTAGCAAGGTCTAGAGTGACATCTAGAAAATCCACTTGTCTAACATTAGTAGTAACTATTGTCCTAAGACCTAAATCCTTAAACACCCAATAGATCATTTTCCTAATACGGTCTACCTTAATTTTAGTGGAGTTTTTAACAACTAATAATCCATCATCTCTATACAATCCTACACTATCTGAATCTAGACAATCGAAGGCACTTAAATTATATAAAAGAAATAATCCAACCAGGTCAGAAGCTTCAGCAGAATCCAAACAACCCATAGAAATGTCAAAATTGTTGTTGCAAGACTTTTTTGTCGACTGTTCATCCTTGTAAATCAGAACAGAATTTCGGCATTTCATGATAATGTCAACTTCACTCTCAGAAATAGTAGAGTATTCCCGGGCGAAGTCCAAGGCCAAGTTGAAAAGATTCTTCGATATAGAGGGATAATAGTCGATAATATCGAACTGTATGAACTAGATATGAACTTACAGTTAATTGTAAACACCGTTATAAATTTAACTTAGTGTAGGGGTCGTATATTTTAAATGATAATGATATGTCGCTGTAATTTTAATAGATTAGTATTTTTATTGCATGATGGTCATACTTACGATATAAATGTGTATTGTTTACCTGCATAGTGTTATTAGTGTTGGTGTATATGTGTATATATTTATTTATGTGTTGGTTAGAGTATTTGCACTGAGGAATGTGTAGGTTTGAATATAAGTGTATTTATATGTTTTTTTTTTTTATATATATATATATATATGTGTGTGTGTGTGTGTGTGTGTGTGTGTGTGTGTGTGTGTCTAGATATATATGTGTGTATATATATATATATATATATATAATGTGGGAAGGTATGGTAGATTAGAAGAGAAAATGTTAATAATTGTTGATGTATATGTGTATGTGTGTGCCTATATATGTATGTGTATATGTGTGTGTGCATATATATATGTATATGTGTGTATATGTGTGTATGTGTGTACCTGTATATATATATGTATATATGTAAATATATAGATATATGTATATATGTGTGTATATATATGTATGTATGTGTGTATGTGTGTATATGTATGTATGTGTGTATGTGTATGTATATAAATATGTATATGTGTATGTATGATCACTTCGCGGCGGTATAATGGTTAGCAAGCATGGTTCGCTAGATCAATTGCGACTTAGTGAGTTTGTTCCTCACTGGGTGCCCTCTAATTTCGGCTTTGTGCCACGATATATTTGTATATATATGTATGTGTGTGTGTATGTATGTGTATATATATATATATATATATATATATATCTGTATGTGTTCTATTTTATTGTGTATGTATATTTTTATTTAAGTATATTTCTGTTTGTGTGAATGTGTTTATATATTTGTATGTTAGGGTATATGTATATTGGTGTGTGTTGGTATTTGAATGTATATTTATGTATCTATATGTTAGTACGTTTATATATGTATTTGGTTGAGTGTTGTTATATTTTTATGTATGCATGTATATATTGGTAATTTTTATTATAGATAGATATATTTATATATATGTTTATTTGTAGATATGTATGTATGTGTGTATATATATTTATGTATGTTTGTGGATGTATATGTGTGTGTTGGCACCTATTATGTATGAGTTTGTTTGTGTGTATGTGTGGGCATGGAAACTTTGGTATGTCATGACTGTTTTTATATATGTGAGTATGTGTGCATAAAAATGTGTGTATATATGTGTGTATTTATGTTATATGTATATGTGTGTGCATGTGTACTTGTTATCATAGATATGTATATGTGCGTATATGTTTATGTTTATATATTTATTTGTATGTATTTCTGTATGTATATGTATGTATGAGTGTATGTTTATGTGTGTTAATTTGTGTTTGCTGCCGCGTGTATATATATGTATCTGTGGGTTTCTTTATCCTGTTTTTCGTTGCCTAACATATAATGAAACTATTATCTTACTTATTGTAAAACGCAGACTGTGTGTCTGTGTGTGTCTGTAACGTTTATATATTGGATCGAATTTTCTACATTTTTTAGTCGATTTCAACAAAACTTCACAGGACTACATAAAATTACATTGTGGTGGTTCTAACGGCGCCGAAAATGGGAATAACACAACTTTGTTTTAACAAAATCAATTTGAAAACACGATTAAGACACATCGTGAGAATGAAAGGGCGACAACTCAGATCGGGTTAAAAAAAACAGGTTGTGTGTGTGTGTGTGTGTGTGTGTGTGTGTGTGTGTGTGTGTGTGTGTGTGTGTGTGTGTGTGTTCCTTTATATATGGGATCGGATTTCTTACATTTTTCAGCCATAAAACAAACATCCACTTTCTTTTTTGGCAGGTAGTGTTTCTTATTGTCTTGCACACCTTTTTCTTTATTTATACATTCAGAATGCTTTAAAAATTCCATTTACAAGACAATTGTTTATAATAAAATTCTAATTTTATTCAATCGTGGGACTCATCATAAAAATTGAAAACAATGTTTTTGTTTGAGTTTGGCTTTGACCAATTCGTAAAAAAAAATAATAAGACATGCGTGTCCATCAACCTAAACAATAATCTAACTATCTCTACTGATTGTACGAATCGAAAAAATTCTTTATCTTTGGGGAAAGATAATTCCACGTACTTTAGGGCCGTTTTTACAATTCCCTTTGCAATTTGTTACAAGGCAGATCAATAAGGCATTGGTTCTATTTGAAATTAATTCAATATTTAAAAGAAAGTATTAAGAAATAATTTAAAAATGCCGACGTAAGAAATCTGATAGACAAAAAACAACAATATTTCGAAGATGATAATTATTAAGGAAAGAACACAGTACTTGTAATAAATTAATAAACCCAAATAAAGTTAATATTTTTTGTATTAGAAACAACGAGTGGAAAATATATTCAAATCAGAATTCTAATTATGAATCACCACAAGCAAAATATGCAATTTTTTTTTACTGTATTCAATAAGTAAAAATCATAAATTGTAAAAGATTACAGAGAAAGGCTACCTACATTTTTCAACCGATTTCAACAAAACTTCACTTTTTTGGCAGGTAGTGTTTCTTATTGTCTTGCACATTTTATTCTTTATTTTTACATTCAGAATGCTTTAAAAAATCCATTTACAAGACAATTGTTTATAATAAAATTCTATTCATCAATCGATAGACTCATAACGATTGTAAACAATGTTTTTGTTCGAGTTTGGCTTTGACCAATTCGTAAAAAAAAACAAACTAAGACATGCGTGTCCGTCAACCTTAAACTATAATCTAAAGATCTCTACTGATTGTACGAATACAAACATTGGAATAACTTCTTTATCTTTAGGGAAAGATAATGAAATCTAAACATACACAAGTCCTAACTAAAAATAATAACCGGAACGGGAAACTACTTTAAATACACATGGTGTTCAATTTTTTACTGTATTCAATAAGTAAAAATCATAAATTGTAAAAGATTATTATTACAGAAAGGCTACTAAATGAATAAGATTCGTTAGATCATAATTAATAAACCCAAATAAAGTTAATATTTTTTGTATTAGAAACAACGAGTGGAAAATATATTCAAATCAGAATTCTAATTATGAATCACCACAAGCAAAATATGCAATTTTTTTACTGTATTCAATAAGTAAAAATCATAAATTGTAAAACTAAAAGATTACAGAAAGGCTACCTACATTTTTCAACCGATTTCAACAAAACTTTTTTGGCCTGTAGTGTTTCTTATTGTTTTGCACACTTTTTTCTTTATTTTTACTTTCAGAATGCTTTAAAAATTCCATTTACAAGACAATTGTTTATAATAAAATTCTATTCATCAATCGATAGACTCAGAACGATTGAAAACAATGTTTTTGTTTGAGTTTGGGTTTGACCAATTCGTAAAAAAAAAAAAAAAAAAACCTAATTAAGACATGCGTGTCCGTCAACCTTAAACTATAATCTTTGTCAATTTTATTTTTCAGTCTTTATGATGTGGATACTTGATCTATCTCTTACTGTTACATCCCCGGGCAACGCCGGGCTCTACTGCTAGTCAACTTATATGATTAATATATATTTTTATTGATATTTATGGTTTTGGAATTTTCGTTTTAATATATTAAATAATATTATTTTTAACCATTGTTATCTTTGTATATTTGCTCCCTTAAGTTATAATTTAATAAGTGGTTAGCATTTATTTAATGATAATTTAAGTCTGAAATATTTATTGGTTGTGGTATCTGACTGTCTATGTCATTGTCTGTGGGTGTGTGTACGTGTATCTATCGGTGTCTATGTGTATGTAGAGTGTATTCACATTTAACTGTGTGTGTGTATAGGTGTTGGTTTCCCCGTTTCCTTTTTCATAAAGGGTTTGTGATGTTCCTGTCTGATGTTGTGTGTGTGTGTGTGTTGTGTGTGTGTGTGTGTGTGTGTGTGTGTGTATATATATATATATATATATATATATGTCTGGGTGCTTATGTATTATACTCTGATTGTGTTTTTGTTGTTTTGCGCGTAAGTTTAAGACCACATTCACACACTTTAGAATAAAATATATATATACATGTATTGTCAAATGACCGGATATATTGTAGCGTCTTGTCGAACGTAATTTCGATGAAGAAATGAATTGAATAAACATATATATTTTTTCTTTTCTCAATAATTTTGTAGTTTTAAAACTTAATAGTGATTAAATTTGGATTTTAAAACTGCCAGTTTTTTATTTTAATATTAAATTTTATCATATAATTTTATAATTATTGGTTAGTATAAATTATTTTTAATATTACACGTATTTTAAAGATCTGAATAGCTATTGTAACATGATTTCGCTGTCAATCTTTTGAATCTTTCTATACTTGGTTTTTGATTGGTTATTTTAGCTTTTGTAACAATGTTTCCCCCTAGTGTAGGATCGTTAATTAATCTGAAACTTTTAAAACCATTTATTTTTTCTTCAACATCATCACTTGATAAGACACAGAGTGTGTTGAAACAAAATGACTATTTTTGTAGTGATTTTATAACATACTTATGTTGTAATTTTTTTATAAATAATAATTATATCTGCTCTACTTTGTATTGAGCACTCTTTTAAGAATAGTAATTGTTGGTTATTGGAATTCATTCCGTATATACCAATTATATACTTGTATATATATATATATATATATATACATACATACACATACATCTTTATTGTGTTATCTTCATTCAAAGCCATGTGTTTGTCTATTTAGGCAGCATATCGTCATTCAAACATGTTTGATTGAATAATGAATCTATATATATATATATATATATATGTGTGTGTGTGTGTGTGTGTTTGTATATAAGCTTAACATTTGAGAGGAATCCATATTAGTGTAACATCATTAGCTTTATTTGTCTCTTAATGGTTTGAGACGAACTTGACGAATTTCACTTAACGATAGGCTTATTCCGGAAATCTGCTTAAAAAACACAGTTAGATACGAAAATTATTCGCTATGGGGTCACTTTTTACATGTAAAACTTGGTGTCAAATATCTAGATATAATTTAGTGATTCTGTTATATTTCTAAGACGAAAAACGTAAAAATGCTGTTGCATATATAGATATATATATATATATGTTTGTGTGTGTGTTTGTCTATGTGTGAGTGTATTAATAAAGCAAGTATTCATCCAATCAAGTTTGATGAAAAGGAGCTGACAAGGTTTTTGTTTAATTTTTTCCAATTTTCTGATAAGGTGTTGAGTAATGTGATCGAAATTGTGGATAAACTGTCTGAAGTTCATATTGTGTTATTTAAATTAGTAATTTAGGCCATCTGTGTCATTACCAACAATTGTTAGAATTCATTTGTCTACACCTATCGATAACTTGGAGCGAAATACTCAACAACTTATTCCAAAATTGTAAAAATATAAAAAAGAAAAAACGGGCAAATCAAGCCGGTTCTTTTTTATCTGGCGTGTTTGGAAATATATATATATATATATATATATATATATATATAAGTGAACATTGAAGTCAACACTCAGAGGTAGACTCAATCGTCAGGCTGCCTAGTATGAAACAGCCTGTCGCCTCTGAGTGTTGGCTTCAATCTTCACTTTTATATTTATATTTACATACGCTCTATCTCTGATATTGAGCACTTCATCCCACAAATATAGCACACCTTAAAAGTATATTTCTTTACATATATATATATATATATATATATATATATATATATATATATATATATATATATATGGAGGCACGGTAGAGTAATGGATAGCGACTTGGATTGAGGAATCGGAGAGCCGAATTCGAATTCCAGTGGAATCCATTACATTCACTTACGTGCCTTAACCCTTGAGAAAAGGTGTGAATCCTCTTCTTCTCCCTCCAACTATATGTAAATAGCCGGACAGACTGGGTTCTATAGCCTTGGAGGGCAACTGGTCTAGGAGAAGGACAACTCTGAATTCAAAATCTGCGGAGGGTCGTTGGGGGACCTTGTGGAACGTAGTGCACCAGGTCTCTGTATTCGGCCCTTCAAAAATTGTGGATGGTCCTGCACGAAACCTTTACCACTATAATCAAATCTCATGTTCTGTTGCCAGGCTGTCAGTTTCCTAGTAACTCATCTGCTTGACCCTCATGCGTCGAATTCGACGGGAGAGTCGATATATATATATATATATATATATATATATATATATATATATATATATATATATATATACGAGCAGTAGAGCCCGGCGTTGCCCGGGGATGTAACAGTAAGAGATATATCAAGTATCGACCATCATAAGGACTGAAAAATAAAATTGACAAAGATTATTGTTTAAGGTTGACGGACACACATGTCTTAATTATTTTTTTTTTGTTTTGTTTTGTTTTTTTTTACGAATTAGTCAAACCCAAACTCAAACAAAAACATTGTTTTCAATTGTCTACCGATTGAATAGAATTTTATTATAAACAATTGTCTTGTAAATGGAATTTTTAAAGCATTCTGAATGTAAAAATAAAGAAAAAAAAGTGTGCAAGACAATAAGAAACACTACTATAAAAAAAAGTGAAGTTTTGTTGAAATCGGTTGAAAAATGTAGGAAATCCGATCCCATATATAAACGAACACACACACACAAACAACCTGGGTTTTATAATAAGTATAACTCGATATGAGTTGTCCCTCTTTCATTCTCGTGATGCCTCTTAATCGTGTTTTCAGATTGATTTCGTGCAAAAAAAATTCTGTCAGAACCACCGCAAGGTAATTTTACGTTGTCCTGTGAATTTTTGTTGAAATCGGTTGAAAAATGTAGGAAATCCGATACAATATATAAACGTACACACACACACACACACACACACACACACACACACACACACACACACACACACCATCTGCGTTTTATAATAAGATTTATATATATATATATATATATATATATATGAACTGCTGCTACCCACTGAAAAGTGGACGGACACATCTGTCTACCCAGGATTCGGGATGCTGAACATAGCATCAATCAGCTATGTGATAAACTTTTACTGATATTAATTATATATAAATAAATATATACTAGGGGGAAACAAATATTCGTACACGTACAAATTTTTAATTTATTGTATATAATGAATAAACATACTTTTCATATAATTAACTGTACACAGATTTATAATAACTAAAAAGGCATAGAAAACAGAAAAAATGATTTATAGAAATAAATCTCATTCATCCATTTTAATGGATGAGAAAAGTATTCGAAGAATGCAAATTTCAGATTTTAAAACTTTTGAATTGTTTTCATACTCTAGATTATTCAAGTGTAATATTTTAGAATGCTCCAATAATGTTTCAGTAGTTATTTTAGCCTAAAAATACAAACAAAACATTCTGTAATTAATATTCGTGCAAGAAGGTTATCATCATTATCAAGAATTGACACCTTCGCAAAAGAACTGATTGTTAAGCTCTAGAAAAAAGATAAAAGTTACAAGAAAATCTCAGATAACCTGAATATTCCATTTACTAACATTAGTTCATTCACTGCAAGGTATAAAAAAAAACTCAAAACTTTTAAAGAACCAAACAAGAACAGGTGCTCCACGGAAGATTTCTTCAAGATCTTCGAAGAAATTAATGTGTCAAATTAAACAAAATCCATTGGTTACTCGTCAAGAGTTGCAGGAGGATTTACTTTCATCAGCAATCTGTGTCACTCAACGGACAATAATCAATAAACCTCATAGGAAGAATCTAAAATCACGCTCCACTCAGAAAACTCCACTGCTATTGAAAAGACACAGAAATGTCAGGTTGAAATTCGTTCATGAACATAAAGGAAAATCGTGTTGGTAAAGAGTATTATGGACAGACAAAACCAAAATTGAATTGTTTGGACGTAACTCTAGTAATCATGTATGAAGGAAAGATGGCGATGCCTTCAAACAAAAGAACACAGTTCCAACAGTGAAATTGGGTGGTGGTAGCATCATGGTTTGGGGAATTTTTCTGTAAAAGTTCCTGGCAACATATAAGCAATATATGGTAGGATGAATGCTACAGCATATCAAAATATTTTGGAAGCAAATTTAATGATTTCAGTTGAGGATCTTGAACTTCCTCCTGATTGGATCTTCCAACAAGATCTACGAGGAAACGGCTTGCTGAAAATAATTGGAATATCCTGAAATGGCTAAGTCAGTCCCCAGATTGAAACCTAGCTGAGAATCTATTGTGTTATTTGAAAATTCAAATCCAAGCAAGAGTTCTAACAAATATCCCAGATCTGAAGACCATATGCGAAGAAGAATAGAACAAAATACAAAAATTTGAAAATCATTAATTGAGAACTACAAGAAGAGGTTGGTTGCTGCAGAAGTGAATAATGGCGATTCTACAAATTATAAATAGAAGATTATATATTCTTTTTTTTATTGTACGAATATTTTTTTCACCCATTAAACTGGATAAATGTGATTTATTTCTATTAAATCAAAATTTCATGTTTTCTATGCATATTTAGTTATTATACATCTGTTAATTATATGAAAATTGTTTATTCATTAGTTGGAAAAACAATAAATTAAAAATTTTTATGTGTGCGAATATTTGATTCCCTCCACGGTGTATATATATATATATATATATATATATATATATATATATATATATATAAGTATATATATCTAAATATGTCTACGTGTTTGTGTATTATAATTTGATTGTGTATATATTCTATTTTGCAAAATGTCACCCTCCCCTGCCCATATCATCACATCAAATGTATCTAAATTGTAACGAAGCTCAGAGCAACATTAGATTTAATTTTTGGCCTTTCAATAAAAAAAAAATAAAAATCATATGCATTTTTTGTTTCAGTTTCTTCTTGAAATAATTTTATAATTTTTAAACTTAATATAGATTAAATTTAAAATTGGTAATTTTTAATTTTATAATATAATTTAATATTAATTAGTCATGATGAATTCTATTTTAGTCTAACCCTAACATTAAAGCATTA
Source organism: Acanthosepion pharaonis (assembly GCA_903632075.3). NCBI lineage: Eukaryota > Metazoa > Mollusca > Cephalopoda > Sepiida > Sepiidae > Acanthosepion > Acanthosepion pharaonis. Next base: position 379,989 of record CAHIKZ030002346.1, read on the forward strand.
AATAATTATTATAACCAAAGTTCATTGTCAAGTTTTTTGAATTCACATATACTTGTATTTTGATTGGTCATTCCAGTTTATGTAACAGCGTTTCCCCTTGCGAGGGGTGTTTGATTGATTTGAACCTTTTAAAACCCTTTATTCTACATTCAACACCATCACTTGATAAGACACCAGAAGTGTTGAAACAAAATTCTTTGCGGTGATTGTGTGTGTGTGTGTGTGTGTGTGTGTGTGTGATGAGGTATTATAATTATTTACTCTATTTGCAGTGTTAGGACATATGGCCCAGTGGATAAAAGCGTTGGTTGAATCCAGCGACTTGATCCAAATTGTTGTGAGTTCAATACTTGGCTACAAAATCCTGCAGACTGATATCCGGAAGGGGTATGGCACGTAGAATTGGAACTTACACTCTCTTCATCCTCATAAATGAAATGCAGAAAGATCTCCAGAAAAAAATTTGATAAAAATACTTGTAAAATATTCCTTGTCTGTTAAATTCAATGAAACAAGTATATGTTTTATTGATTGATTCATTTTTTACGGCTTATCAACCCTCTGCAGGTTATTTAAAACCAGAAAATATTTTTGGATTTTAAGAATTTTTTTTTGTTGAGATAGTAATGATTCACTGATACACGTCTTACTAATTAACCCATACTTGGAGGAGAAGAGGTGGATTCATAGCTTTCCCAAGGGTATTTGCACTTAAGCGAATATAACGAATCCAATGCGAATTGGAACTCTGCTCTCCGATTAACAATTCCGAGCCATTATCCATTACACCACCCGCACATCCAAGCTTACAGCAACTGGCATTCCCAAGCGGTCATCCATCTAGGTATTGACTCGACGTTGCTTAACTTCAGTGATTGTCCACGAACCTGTGTTTCAACAGGATGTGGCTGTAATCTTTACAAGTATATGTATGCATGTATGTGCACGTATGTATTTTCTGGCTGGTGTAATACTTAAAAAAATATTAAAATAGATAGTGAATAAACATCTTAAAGAAACATTTAATTATAATTTTTAATTAAATTCCATATTTTCCTTAACATCTGAATAATATTATAAGTTTTAATATTCATTTCACCCCAGGCAAGGTGATAAAGCCACTAAGATGCAAGAGGTTACTGAGAGGGCAATAAAAGAACAGGTTTCAAGAAGACAAAAGATGACGGTTGACGTTGCATTTAAATTCTTGAAGATTGTAGTTGACGGGCATGCAAGAAACCGCAAGAGAGTTTCACAAACGCGACGTAAGGAAGAAGAAACTATTAACATAGAACTTACGGTTACAATTGGGAATTTCGATAGTAAAATGATTGGATCTAGCTGCCAATCTGGTATTATGTTTAAACTTGAGAAGTTGAGGTTGAAAAGATGCAAGGAAGCTACGTGTGAAAGTGATAAACCGAGATGCCAGGTCAAGATTGATAACATCACAGAACCTTCTTTGTATTTTGTCGAGAACGTTGTGATATATGACAGCAGCATCAGATCAGATATAGCAGCAATATTCAATGTACTGACGAATGGTAATAAATGTCCGAGAAAGATTCTGGCAAGAAGAATTGTCTGGCACGACACAGTGAACTAACTTTTCGAGCAGCAGACCTAGCAATTGATTCGATATAATCATTCCACTTCATATCAATTGAAAAAAGTGAGCCTGAGAAAGTACAACGAATCACTAGCCAGGGGGTTAGCATCAGCCGTACGGATGGAATGCAAAAAAAAGTTCTTTAAGATTATTAACAGAGTGCAGTTTCGATTTGAAGTCGGTAAAACTAACAAGCCTCAGTTAGCAACAGATCGAAGGTCATTTTTTTAGAACAGTTGCCAATTTGAACTCAAACTAATCAGACTTACTATTAAGACAGGCGTAAATAGTTTTGTCATCCGTATAGATACCCTGTCGGAAACTGACGACATTGCGAAGCACGTGTTGCGGCATCTATACTGAGAAAAGATGTATCAGAAGGTGATTTTTTTGTGAAAGCCAAGAATGTGCGTGATCGTGATGCATTTATCCACAACAAATAAATCAAACAAAAATAGACAATTGAACTTCAAGAAATTACTCAAAACAACGTCATTAGAGATTTCAACAATAACGTGAATATATATATGTATATATTTGACATACACAAAGTGATAAGTTGCTTGTTAAATGTGGCAAGTGAGATAAGGTTACAAAAATTGTCCATGCACAAATTTAGTGAGTAAATGTTGATAGTTTAAGCTTGTTTGTGAAATTAAAATAGTTTGATATCTTCAAGGAAAATTGTCAATTGTGTAAGTTCAAGTGATAGTGTGTATGTGTGTGACAACTGCTAGTGTTAATTTAAGTTATGAAGAATTGTTCGCCTTTAACTGATAGGCTAAAGTTGATTGAATGTACAATTAGTGTTTTGTAGTGATAATATCACTTTTTAGTAAATTGTAAATTAAGTTTCTTCACGCGTCAATAGTAGTGCGAGTTGTGTTGAGTTGTTGAGAGGTT
>CAHIKZ030002346.1:387500-520000 GCA_903632075.3 Acanthosepion pharaonis
GACAGAGAAGAATATAATATAAAAAGGCTCAAACACTAATATTCCATGGTTATACATTGGAATCGTAATCACGACCCAATTCATCAGACCTACAAGTCGTGATTACGATTCCAGTGTAATAAATTATAACCATGGAATATTAGTGTTTGAGACTTTATATTATATATATATGTGTGTGTGTTTCGTTAAAGACAACAGCAAAGGTACTGCGATTAATCTTTTGTATTTATTTTTTCTTGTGTTCGTACAAGCGTTTTCTTTTCTGGACACAAAATGTGTAAAAATAACTGTCCAAATATTCTGCATTTCTGAGCGCTTTCGGCTATACTTTTAGCCATTATCAAGGATGATTTTATTTTTACTTTTAACTGAATGTATGGCTTGTGTTATGTATGTATCTAGAGTTATAGGAATGTTTTATTTTCTAAACACGGTCAGCACATTGTGGCCGTGTTCAAAGTGTTGGCTTTTTCTTTTTATTATTAGGGCTTCCATTATTTTTAATCTTTTTTTACATGTGGATGAGGTTATTATGCTTTATTTTCTCATCGTATGGAGTCTGGTAAGTTTTTGTGTGTGTTTAAATGAGTTCTAATGGAGCTATGGTCGGGTAGGTGTAATGTAGAGTGACCAATGTAATTATTTATGAGTTTGGTTTGATCAGGAACAAAGTTGTTTAAGGGGCATTTGAACTCGAAAATAATGGCGGTTCTTTGTAGTTTTGATTTTTCAAGTGTTTTGTCATATTTGATGATAAGGTTAGCTGTTTTATTTATTTTATTTTTTTTTTTTTTTTGTAATAGATAATTTAATTTTCTTGTTCGGATCGACTGGGGTAGTGCATTAATTTATTATACGTGTATTTGGTTCTTGTAGATGTTATTGTTTTTGTCTGTATGTTCGGTATTGTTATTAGTTACTTTGGAAAAGAATAGTTTAATCTGGTGGTCGATGTAGTAGTTAGGAAAACCATTCTTAATTAGTGTCTGTTTTGCATTATTGAGCTTTTAAGGATAAGTACACGAGAGGATGAATTCTCGTGTGCTCTCTTTCGGAATACTTTTATAACTGCTATTTTATATTTAAGTGGGCATTCACTATTAAAATTAAGGTGGAAAGATTTTCTGCTAGTGTTTTTTTATGTAATGAGGCAGAGAAAGTGTTGTTACTGTATTCTACGAAAACGTCTAAGAATGGGAGTTATTTTTGCCTCAGTTCAGAGGTAAAGTTAGGGACAGATTTTTTTCCAAATGTAGTTTTGAGATTATCTATTTCTTTCGTTTGTTTTTCGCTAAAATAAAAATAATGTACGACTGGTTTCAAATTTCTACCTAAACAGTTTAACTATAGCTTCAACAGCAACTCAAACTAGAACTCCTATTGCAAATGAAACTCGAACTCTGCACATGAATAACTAGGGGTTTCTGCCAAATTCATTCTTCTCCCGCCCATAACTCATTCCGACTGGTCACTTCCGAGCATGTGATTCACCACAGGCCGTCTTACCTCGCATTTGGAATATCCAAATTTCTGCAACTCACACAATTTCGGGGATTCTTCAATTTTCTGTATACACGCATTTACCGTCTCTCGTGAGTATGATGCTAGCGACATCTGCGTTGACAACTTTCACCTCTTGACCTTGTCTACCGTTAGTCAGAATGCCTATTGTTTCAAATTAGGGTTACCGTTTACTGAATAATCTATAATTCAGACTGTTCTAGCCGGGAGAATTGATATTTTCGCCCTTTTCAAACCATTTATCGAAGTTTTATTGTCTTCCAGAATCTAGTATGTTCTCAGATTATCAATTTTCTCAGATTTGCAATATTTTCAGCTTTCATATTATGACAAAAATACCAATCCCAGATACTATCTGGAAAAGTCGTCCATAAGAATCATCAAAGAACAGTCGTCAAAAGAAATCTTCACAGCGCTCCCCACCAATAATTACTTTGCCCGACAGAAGTACAATAAACTTATCTAAACTAGTGGTGCTATATTGTTTAACTAACACTGACAAAACTGAGCATTGCTGATATTAAATTAAGCCTTTGAGCCCTGCGTTACGCCTGAGCTCCTGGGTCAAAATTCGCAAATAATCGGTGTGTAATGTTTTTACGGGAGATATAAAAATATTTACAAAAAATATAACTTTCTGGTTTCTTTCCTGACTGCCCAGCTTGAAACTTTGCACACTTCATGGTAAAAAAAATGATCTTTTTATCTAAAATACATGTAATAATTACAACAATACATATATTTTCGTTGTCCTCTTATTACTGAGAGAAAAAACAAGAACAAAATCTATTCCATACAGGAGGATGTCTGTAGGAACAGACGAAAGCTTGTAAAAATAATAAGAACTCATGCAAAAATTATACATGTATGAGCAAAAATTGAAAAGTTAAATCGCTTATACTGAGAACAAAACACGTGAACTTTGAACTTTGATTTCTAGAACGCTGCATAAGCAGTAAAACAAACAGATGAAATGTTTTGAATTTACAAAAACACATATACATACTCACCGACAACTTAACCCCTGAAGATGATCTCTGATGATATTGAAAGTACTTGGGAAAATAAAAACTATTTGAAAGAAAATTTTGGTATTTTTCTTAATCAATTTTCTAAGCTTACCAAGAAATTAATTCGTGAAAACGAAAACGAAAGGATCACAACGAAAACTAATCGACATGATTTGTCTAAATTATTTAACCAAACCTGTTTGAATATATATCTCTGTGTGTGCGTGTGTGTGTGTGTGTGTGTGTGTAAATTGCGCAAAAATGAAAATAACACTGGCACCTCATTTTAACAGATATATTTACCAAAATAACACAAAAATATCTTGAAATAGTAAAGAGTAGATTTATTCAATAAAATCAACACTGGCTTCAACCGCGACCTCCAGACGACTTCGGAATCTTCTACAACTCTTCTGGGCGGTTTTCTTGATTAATTTGGTGAATGCTGCCATAATCCTTGCCTTCAGTTCATCTTTAGTGTTACAAGGAGTTTTCTTGGTCTGCCGCTCAACTGCGCGCCACACATAATAATCAAGGGGATTGCAACATGGGAGGTTAAGTGACCGGATGTAAAGGTTGATGTGTTCTTCCAACAGCTATCCTCTCGACCCAAGGCAGCACTAACTCCTCAAGGCACTTGATGTTGGCCTCCATGTTGAGGCTGAAGCTCTATGAAAAGTTGAATGGAGGGGTAACGTCGCCATCACTAGTGATCACTCGAAACAACTTTGGAATCACCATTAGACACATTCAATTATTTCTGAATCCTCTGCACTCCCCCAGCTTGACACCCCAACATTCTAAAATTTTCGCATTGTCGCTTCCGGCGCGAATGCCAAGCAGTACAGCATGCCATTTCCAAATTCAGGCGGAGGGAATTGCCTCATGTTGTTCTTTTTCTCACAGATGGTGTCCAACTGACCCTACTATAATGTACAGTGGACAAAATCCAAAACACCGCGCATGTGCGAAATGAAAAAAATATAAAATGGCGACAATTTACCCATAGTGCCCTATATATATATATATATATATATATATATATATATATATATATATATATTACAATGACTCATTCAGACAAAAATTTGGGGGATAACAACTGAGACATTACTCTATTGAACAATTTAGTTCATGTCACATTGACTGATAAACTCCTACAACAAAAAAAAAAATCTCAAATTAGTAAAAACGGATTCTCTCAAATTTTCAAAAAATTCAACCTTAGCGTTGCGACTGCACGCTCTAAAAGATTTTATCCGTTAAAATTAACACATTTAAAAATATATATATATATATATATATATATATATATATATATATATATATTTCGATTCGCATTTTATTTTTTTCGTCTCTGGTGCAACCTGGATTTTACTAAAAACAAAATAATTTCCAGATTAAAAAAAGACCTTATACAGCTTGTAGTTATTATAAACAAGGATCATAACATTCACTGAGTGATTCGTAAGTTAATGCAACTTTAAAATTTTGTTTGTGAAGGGATTTCTCCATTTTATATCATTAACTTTACTAATCTACTTATTGTATGAATGATTCATTGTAATATAAATTGAACTGCACCACACATTTGATATATATATATATATATATATAGAGAGAGAGAGAGAGAGAGTACCATAAATACTTTTAAACACTGGGGACTGGTTCCTCACACCAAAAACAAGGACAAAATCCAACTAAACATATGTCCGTGAATCGTTCGTTTTGAATTATTAAGTCTAATGCCACGGATCCTATCCCATCAACGCGACAACAAACAGACAGCAGCAAAGGTTGGATGACTCGGCTGCCTTCGGTCTGGAAACGCAACCTAATACAGCTGTTCAGCCTCGCGTCCATCACTATTCGCGCGGTTGTATGTAAACATCGCATCTACCTGCTCACGATATGAATATCCTGGCATTGTTAATCGGAACACTTCTCAGTTAACTCACTACTACACACGTTACACGTTGAAGACAGACTAGCCACAAATGTACACAAATGACATATGTAACCTAGTCTACATGGTCTACACAGTGCCATCTAACGTAAACTTTCTTTAAACTTAATAACTAAAAAAGAAGGATTTCCGGGCATAAGTTTATATGGACTTTCTCCTTGTTTTGGTGTGAAGAACTCCCCCCGCCAAATTTCGTCAAAGTATTTTTGATATGCCCTGTAAATATTGAAACATTTATCAAATAGGTTTCTTGATACAGATTTAATTATGCTAATTGATTTATGCAAGATATCAAAAAAAGTATGTAAAATGGAATATGCGAAAACTTATTGAATATTTTTCAATTCAAGTTTTTATTTACGAGTTACCTTTCGCTATTTTACGTGTACACTTTCAAAACGGAACTGAAAACTCTCCAGGGAGGTCGTTATCGTAGCAACAATAGCATTCTTCTGTGCAGCAGTGTTGCTATAATAATGACTTTTCCTTAGAGTTTACAGTTATGTTTTGAAAAATGCTTTTCTGTAGTAACAAGACCGTCATACGTAACTTTTAAAATTCAGCCTCCAACTGATTTGCTCGTATTCCATTTTTACAGATACTAGAAGTGACGGATGTTGAAAGCCTCACAGCATTTAGTAATGCTGAAGTTATAGCTAACATTTTTGTCAAAATTTACAAACTCTACGTTTCGTTAAATTTCGCAAACCAATCGATAAAATTCGAATAAGGTGAGTTGTTTGGAAAAATACTTTGACAAAAACACTTGTTCATTTTTTTTTTTAATTTAACCAAATTTTATAAGACAATAGCAGTAGAGCCCGGCGTTGCCCGGGGATGTAACAGTAAGAGATAGATCAAGTATCGACCATCATAAAGACTGAAAAATAAAATTGACAAACATTATTGTTTAAGGTTGACGGACACGTATGTCTTAATTAGTTTTTTTTTGTTTTTTTGTTTGTTTTTTTTACGAATTGGTCAAACCCAAACTCAAACAAAAGCATTGTTTTCAATCGTTATGAGTCTATCGATTGAATAGAACTTTATTATAAACAATTGTCTTGTAAATGGAATTTTTAAAGCATTCTGAATGTAAAAATAAAGAAAAAAGTGTGCAAAACAATAAGAAACACTACCTGCTAAAAAAAAGTGAAGTTTTATTGAAATCGGTTGAAAAATGTAGGAAATCCGATCCCATATATAAACGAACACACACACACACACAAACATCCTGGGTTTTATAATAAGTATAACTCGATATGAGTTGTCCCCCTTTCATTCTGGCGACAGAATCGTGTTTTATCGTGTTTTCAAATTGATTTCGTTCAAAAACAATTGTGTTTTTCCACTTTTTGGCGCTGTCAGAACCACTGCAAGATAATTTTACATAGTCCTGTGAAGTTTTGTTGAAATCGGTTGAAAAATGTAGGAAATCTGATCCAATATATAAACGTACACACACACACACACAATCTGCGTTTTATAATAAGATCATGGTAAACAATATTTTTGAGAACATTTCTTTTTTTACTTCTTAATAGCGAACTATAAATTCTAAGGATTTCTTACTCTTGAGCATGCAACATACAACTGGCCATGAGAATATATTTTTTTCTGGAACCAAATTCTAACTTTTTGAAGCGTTTTGCCTCGTGACTTGTTTATAGTTCTCGCCAACGCAGGGCGAACTGGAAACTGAATTCTTGTATATATAAATACTTAAAATGAAATATGTAAAAAAACAATATTGTATATTTATTAAATAATTATTTGTTATTTTAATCATTAAATTGTTTTTAAAATAGTGGGAGTATTTTGTATGTTAAATAATAAATTTAAAAAAAAAATAATTAATGAAAATTTATTGTACTAAACTACCCACCCTAGAAAAACCAACTGTACTTTTTAATCCTTTACATGTTTCCAAAAATCTGGTTTCGATTGGTCAATTTATGGCTATTTTAGATGATGTGACGGACAGACTAACAGAAGTCATAGAACTTTATATATAAATTAATCTGAAAACATTGACTTGTGCAATAAAATCTTATATGTTATCTTGCAAAGCTTGTGGAATCAGCTCACTTCAACGAGATTCAATTTTTTTACTTCAGAACAAATAAACAAAATAGATTTTATTTATCAGCAGACGACTCTTTTCTCCGTGAAACACATTTAAAACAAATTAAATGGAAGTATTTTAACTAGGATATAATCTTTTCTTTGAAACGGATGAAAGATTATAGAATCAACAAGAAATATCACCACTGATACACTTTTGCTCTTTTATGGCAGACTGAATTCTTTTTAGGTGTTAACTTTACAAAGGGAAAACAATTTCCTACATAAAGCTTCTTCATCCAATCACCTGGTTGATGGGTCAGCTTTGCACGAAGCCACCATTGACGTCGACCTATTCTTCTTTTCTTTTTCTTTTTTAAATTCCTTCATAAATTTTCAATCAGATTCAGTTCTGGACTGTTTGCTTGGAATGTCATTGAGTTGATGTCTTTCCTGAAGAAAAGCTTCCACACACTTTGTAGCAAGATGCATTACTATCTTGAGTACTCCCCCCGACACACACACACACACACATATATATATATATATATATATATATATATATATATATATGTATCTGTCTATATTTCTGAGATGAGGCATTATGTACACTATATATACTATCCGGACTATTAGGACCTTCTTCAGGTCGTTGGAATGTCGAACTGAACCCTTTATATAGACTGTTCAGGAAATAACTGATAACTGACATCCATTAAAACATGGCACGTGGAACTAAAACAGTCTACCCCAGTAAGCTAAATAAAGGGTTCAGTTCCAACCACCTGGAGAAGCCCGGAGAGTACAACGACCGAAACTTTGTAATAAATATGGCGACAAAGATGAGGACAATAGTCCGAATAATGTAAATAGTATATATATATATGTGTGTGTGTGTGTGTGTGTGTGTGTGTGTGTGTGTGTGTGTGATAAAATATAGTTTTAAAGTATGCTATATTTCTAGGTTAACATGCTCAATATCAGGGAGAGAGAGCTTATGTAAATATAAAAGTGTATATTGAATTCAACAGAATACAGTAGCGTACCCGCAATTCATCACTGGCTTGTATATACAAAATCAAAAAACACAACGCATATGGCCCGCTTCTTTCTCGGGGCTGTCCTCGAGTTGACCGGTTTCAGTCCCCTCTCTTTCAATCCTGGATCCGTCTCTGATATCGGTCCCCGTGCGGAGGTGAAATTGAATGGAATAAGGTTGAAACCTTTTATGTTGTCCAAATAAATTCATCAAGGTTAACTGCTTTCGCCGACGTTGGAGCCCTTACTAAAAGCCAGTCCGTTCCTACATAGAATTACCCTCACTGGTGCGACTTCACCCACCATCCTGGCCAGGTATTCGACCTATGCCCCTCTCCTTCATGCGCATGTGTAATCACATTAACGTTAACATCATTTTAGTCCTAAAGGACAAAACACGTCACACACATTTTTCTCACTTTGTCATAGATTTTCCTAATGTGTGTGTGTGTGCGTGTGTAAACCGACACTCTGCTATATACTTTTATTTCTTTTTAGTGGGCAGACATGTATGTGTTCATAATTTAAACACTAATTTGAACACTAAATTTATTATCAACCGGTTCCAAGATCGAGAAGGCCTTACATGTGTCACTCAACAGGCATCGAGCCTGTATTCCTTATTTTTTTAATCATGAAAATAATTTCTTCAGAGTAAGTCTGCCCTACTAATTAGGCCACTGAGGAATCATCAGGATAAATCAAGGTACATATTTCTTTAATAGGAATTCTCGATCTCAAAACCGGTTGACATTAATTTCACTGTTTAAAATTTCCGCAGTAATAACCTTGGGAAAGGTATGAATCCATCGCTTCCTGCCCCAGCTATGGGTTAAATAATAAGACTTGTGTATGAAACAATCGTTTTTATTCGGCAAAAAAAATATTAATACAATATGCACTCGCAAAAAGAATTATTCTTACAATCCAAAATAAAACAAAAGGGGTTGATAAGCCGTAAAAATAATCAATTCTCCTAAAATAAATATATTAATGCATTGCTATTAGGTTGGGAGAGTATGTTGCGTCAAGCTTTTAAATTGAGACGACTCCGTTACATTTGAAATCAACAATGAAATCCTGGTGTTTTACATGTGTTCAAACCCATGTGATTATCGATGTCAAAAACAAGCAACTTAGAGATAGTAATTTACTAAGAGTAACTTAGATTTAGTACAAGGCTGCAAGTAAGGTGCACGCAATGAGGATCGAACTCACTACTCAGTGGTAATTAACCTAGCGAGATAAATTTGTTAATTAGGTACCAACATGAGATCGCTGGAAAATGAGCATAGCAGGATAATAACGACCTTAAACTTGATGAAAACAAAATTTTATCGTCAAAATGTTTATATTTTTATTAAGAGGAAAGAACAAAGTAATTTTTAATTATTTTTCAAAATTTTTCTCTTTATTAGAGCATACTAACTTTTGATTGAAAAACCTCGTTTCTCATCATCAGCGAATGTCTTACTAAATAACATGGCGGATTTTTGTGTATTTTTTTTTAATGGCAGTCATTAATTTTGAAAATCTTGCAAAAATAAAAATAATTGTCGGATTTTAATGAAACTTTCAGAAACTATTCACAAATGATAGAAATTATTATAAATATGTTTATTTTTTTAGTCATGGTAAATTTTTTTTATATAATTAATTTTATGAAAATTCTAATTAATTTTATGAAAACTCTTGAATTTCAAATTTGTACAATTTTAGTGATTAATTCGTTAAAATCACAAGGCTTTGAGGAAAGCAAATCATTTTTTTTAGTTGACACCCTTCTACCTTAAAATCAGCTCTGAATTGTAACATACAAAACTCAATAAAACAAAGATATTATTTAATTTCAAAAGCTTTTAGTTGCTTTTACTTGTTTTTATGAATATGGATAATATTGTCTGAAAGCAAAAAACGTTTTCGATGAAAAATAAATTTTTACGACAATTATTTGTTATTTCTTAAATTATTTTTATTTTTTTACATTAAATTTGTTAAATATTCTAAAATTAATGAAAATGTTGTACAGTTTAGTCAATGGTGTTATTAAGTAGATAAATATCATTTACAGATTATAAAATAAAACTGGTTACAATCAGCAATCTGCAAATAGATAAAAATCTAATATAACATGATTTTTTTGTGTCTAAAAATAGCTTAATTCAAATATACAGAAGACCGGAAGCATCATGAAAACAATAGTCCGTCAAGTGGTTTGTGTTGGTAGTAGCATAAACATTTTGACGATAAAATCCTGTTTTCGTCAAGTTTAAGGCCGTTTTTATCATGCTATGCTTACTTAAAAATAACGAGGTAAATAAGTTGTTCACATAAAGTTAAACTGTCACTTGTGACCTTCCGTACTATAACTTTTCCTACTGTAAAATGCCAGTACGTGATGAAATCACGCACATGTCACTTGTCAATCAACACTGCTGTTAAGACCGGCTTTCTCTCTTTTAAAGTACATTTTTTCAGCGCAGAAAGTAAGTAATGGTTATTTCAAAATATATTAAATAAACTTTATTAAATAAACTTTATAATTTCTAATTTTCTTAAATTAATTTTTTAAAATATCAATTATGATTTTTTTTAAAAGAGACTTTCACTTTTGTAAACAAAAGTTTAAAAAAATGGCTGACGATCGATTTTCTGTCAATTATGCTGACCAAAAAATACAAGATTTTTAACGAAAATTTTGGACGTGCTAGAAATTATTAAAAATGTAAAAAATAATCAAAAATACTTTGATCTTTCCTCTTGTTAATAACATAAACATTTAGACGATAAAAATTATTTTCATCAAGTTTAAGGCCGTTATTATCCTGCTGTGCTCATTTTCCAGCGATCTCATGTTGGTACCTATAATGTTAACCATTACACCACGTCGAAGTGTCCCAAGCGTTTTCGATATAAACAAAATAAAATGAATTAATTTCTATTCTAACTGTGTTTTTCTCACCCTTTGTTAGTTCGTACGAAAGTTACGACCAGGCAATACCACATAAATAATGGACTATTCCGTTTTGATCACGTGGAAAGAGGTGAAAAGAAAGACACTACTTGGTTTCAGTGAAAGAAAGAAAGAAAGAAAGAAAGAAAGAAAGAAAGAAAGAAAGATGTGAAGATAGAAGTGTTTGACGTCTCCTGACAATACCACATAAATAATGGACTATTCCGTTTGGATTACATAGAAAAACAAAAGACATACAAAAGAAAGAAAGAAAGAAAGAAAGAAAGAAGTGAAAATTGATGTGTTTAACGGCTGTGTTCAGTGAAATGGAAAAGTTTGTCAATTTCAAATCTTTTCATTTGTACCCCCTTACTTCTTTAAATAACGACCAGCATTCATATTTGTTGTGGATTCCGACATGAAATCTGGTCTCAAATGAATGACAAACGCAGGAATGAAATATAGCAAATAAATGTATTGACGCAATAATACAATTGGTAATACGGTTAGTAGATCCAGAAATGCGGTTAGTAGCAATAATAATATATAATATATCTGGGAAATTTAGTATCAAAGTATGACTTCCTTCTGAGTCTACGTGCTCGCAACTGTGACTCCTACAAAGCGGTTACCTCACATTCTCACTCTCTCACTGTCACTCACTGTATCACTCCCGGGTATTCACCGGCAGCAGTAAAAGTACACACCGGCGAGTCCACTTGTATGAAAAAGGGGTGGACCCCTTAATATTTATGACTGTTATTGCATCATCTCAAATATTTACCGATGCGATAGGGGAATTTCTATGGGCATTTTATTGTCGTAGAACTCGCCATGAGTTTATTTAACTGAAGAATTAAGATTCTCAGAATATTAAAATAGGAAAACTGGGATATGTTCATGGGTTAAAACTAGTACATTTAAATTCAATTTGAGACCTCCCTACTCAAGTTGAATAAATTCTGACAGGGTTATATCCAGGATTTATAGTAGATGCATTTTCACTTATATTACCTGTCTTTGGTATTTAGCACGGAAATCGTATGCAATGTATATATTGTGCTTGGCTAGCCAGATCTGACGACTAGTTCATCTGGAAAGGGTTAACAAAAGAAAGAAAGAAAGAAAGAAAGAAAGAAAGACAGCAAGAAATGCAGGAAGAAAGACATAACGAAAGAAAGAAAAAAATAAGAAAGAAGGAAAAAAGAAAGAAAGAAAAGAAAGAAAAACACAACGGAATGCATAAAGAAATGCATGAAATAAGAAAGAAAGAAAGACATAAAGAAAGAAAAAAACAATAAGAAAAAAAGAAAGAAAGAAAGAAATAAGGTTGAGATTCCAAAGAATAAAGTAAAATTAATTTATTGATTGCTCCCAAGAGTTTTTGCTTTTGTCACGTATGATAAGATTCTACATAAGATCCGACTTGTGATTGCTTCGAAAAATCATTACCAATATTTACACCCGTCTGATTTCAAGTTTCATCTGTTTGTACAAACTTTATTTGCATTATGAAAACATCTTTTTAGCTTTGAAAAAGGGATCGATATTATTGATTATTGATTACTTTGCCTGATTATCATTTAACATAATTGTTTGTTTTTTGTGTGTTTTTCCCCTTCCTAGAATATTCCAGAAAGAACTTCATGTGGGTATTATGTGCGTGTCTCTCTGTGTGGGTGTGTGGGTGTTCATGAAATAAAAATTATAAACGAAATGGATAATTAATGTCTCCGTCTTCTTCTTATCATTATAATGCTCTGTAGTCTACATTGAGCTCTCCCTGGATTTATATCTTCCTTGGAATTATCCCTACCCGTCACAAACTGGTAAAACGTATAATTCTATGATACAAATTGTTAGGAGGATTTGAGGTAATTATAATTAAGTAATTAATCGTGTCTATAAGAAACTTCAACAGAATGCAGAAAGCACTGGACTGCCGTTTCGCCCTATATTTGGGACTCATCAGCAGTGCGCATCCACAACCGAGAATTGTAACCCGAACAGTTACGATTGGAGGCAAACGTCATACCCACTGTATCAATGTGCCTCGGTGACGAAGAGGTAGCGAATTAGACTCCATATAGCGCCGCTCGATCACGTATTCCGTGGTGGAATTCACCCGAGTATCCCTTACCCCCACGAGAGCCACGACTACTATCCCCAAGCAGCTCCATCCAGAGCATTAGAAGCCGGTTCAAGCAAGGATAAACAAGTGATAGAAGTTATTAGGAGGATTTGATATAATTAAATAATTCAGCGGCGATATATATATATATATATATATATATATATATATATATATATATTTGCAGCATATTTTCATTCAGACAGGTTTTATTAATTAATTTAGATAAGTTTTTCTACTTATTTTAAATTGGATCTTTTCATATTTACGGACAATCCTCTTAGTGTCATGATTAAAGGAAGAGAGAAAATTACCGTGTTGATACATATTCATTTATTCCAAGTACTTTCGACATTAGCACAACGTCATCATCAGGGTGTTGCTTTTTTTATAAGACAAAATTGCTGTGTTCATCTGAAAGGCAAAATGTTTTACAAGTGAAATGAAAAACGTTTTGAAAAATGAAATGTTTTAAAATCTTTACGCTAAATAGTTTAAAATATCTAGGTTTTTACTAATAATTTTTAATACTTTAAAAAAAATAACGCTCTGATGATGACATTGCGATAATGTCGAATGACAACCTCTATCTACACAGAGGATACGTCTGAAGCATATCACAACTCTGTCTCTACTTCCATGGAAAATGGTCTTTACTGCCACCAGGTCAGACATTTACAGCTAAGACCGACCATGCTATCTACACAAGAGCGAACCTACCTCATTTCGTTTATATTCAATTGGTAAAGAGGAATTTTCATTCTTCCCAGGAGTAAACAAACACTTAAAAGGATACTTCTCCGATCACTACGACCATCAAGTCAGGAGTTAATCTTTACCTATCCTACATATATCCTACAAATCTGCACTTACTTACTCCTTACTCTTCCTACGTCCATACAACAACCTCACTTCGTAACCTTCTATCTTGGGTGGCCTTCGGGCCTTGTATTCGCTAAACAATTAGTTAAAAAATATTGACAGATCTTGTTTTCAATGACTCGATCTAATCCCCTGGACAGATTAATTTCTACGTTCCAAGAATTTTACCCGATAATTTTTGCTTATACAGTTCATCTACATACTCAAACATCATTTATTTGTACAACATCTACGAAATTACTACCCAGTCATGTCTACGTATTCCTTTTAACTGATATGCAGGGTTATTTTATATATCTGGGGAGATTTTCTTTTATGGCGTATTTTGTCTATTTTGGACCTTAATATCCCTCGTTTCCTTACACTTATTCTCGGATGGTATTAATTCCGTTTCTCTCTTCAAGTCTCCTTAGCGCAACCTTTCTCTTATTTTTTGTTCGAACACAAAGGTTTAACCATGATACCAAATGTAATATCATAAAAAGTAATTTCCTCGTGGTTAGTGCTAATAAAGTCCTCCTTTTATTCGGGCGTAGAATGAAAAACGAACAGATGTCGAGCAAGGAATATTATTTTTTATTCGACCATGGAGGTTTCTGTGTATGTACTCCCCACTCAGTATCTGTCTATATTTTTGAGATGAAGTATTATGTACACTATTTACATTATTCAGACTATTGTCCTCATCTTTGTCGCCATATGTATTACAATGTTTCGGCCGTTGTACGCTCCGGCCTTCTTCAGGTGGTTGGAATGTCGAACTGAACCCTTTATTCATGAGCCGATCAAGCATAGAAATGAATACAATATGGGAACCAGTAATAAGGAGTGCCAGAGAAAAGCGATAATAACAACAAAAATTGCAATATGAGCTCTGGTAAAAATATGCATTGATAACGCAAAAAAATTCCAATATGAGCACTGATAAAAAAATGGTTGCTAAAGACATTAAGGTTTATAATAGCCAGAAATTCATACACGTATGTCTTCAAGCACCCATGGTACAATGGATAAAGCGTTGGTTAGATACAGTGACAGAACCCAAAGAGTGGAGAACTTGGAGAGAGGAATTAACAAGAGATAACTGATAACTGACATCCATTATACATGGCACGTGGAATAGTCTATCCCAATGAGCAAAAATAAAGACATTCAAAAGAAGAAGGCCGGAGCGTACAATGGCCGAAACATTGTAATAAATATGACGACAAAAATGAGGACAATAGTTTGAATAATATAAATAGTGTACGTAATACCTCATCTCAGAAATATAAACAGATACTGAAGGGCCGAAACGCTGTAATAAATAAGATGACAAAAAAACAATAGTCGAATAATGTAAATAGTATACATAATACCTCATCAATAAGATGACAAAAAATGAGGACAATAGTCCGAATAATGTAAATAGTGTACTTCCCACTCATTCACACACAAATATTCATAAAGAAAAAAAAAAGATACCACGCAGAGTATTTTATGAACAATAAGCAATCACCTTCGACCCACGCTGTTGAAATGATCTTAGGTATTAAATCCTTGATACTTGTTCTACTCGAGTTTCTCTCGCCATTGTATCTATAAAAATAAAACGAAGTATCTGTCAGTCCGTCTGTGTAGCTGTCTATTTTCCCATTATAGATTCAGAAGAATTTTAACTAAACGTGGTCTGCAGATAGGCTATGAATCAGAAAATGCCACAAGCCGTGGAAAGTTGTTCTCTATTAAATCCTGGGTTCTGAAAATTTAATGAAACCATTAAAAAGGAATTTCTCGTGAAAGTTAAATATTGTAAATATGTAAAATATGATATTAAAAAAGTTAAATCAAATTTTGGTAGTAAATTAATACGTGGTTACTTAGTTAATTTAATAATCTATAAAGTTAAAATGAATTGCCTGTTTGTTTGTCTTTTTATTTAGACAAAATTAGTTTCCTAGCAGTTCCGGGTAGCCATGATAGTACCAAAATACAATGAAGGCTCTCAAATATTAAACAGCGTCGTTTTCTCCCTTTAGTCATAAGAAAATAGCTTAAACGATATATGAACACTGGAGGAGTTCTACCAATGAAAAATAAAGTCAACCTATGTCGATTGTCAAAAAATTTGATTGAGAAATTTGCATCTCCAACTACTAAAAATAATCTCTACGAATTCTGTCCGGAAAATGTCCAGCCTACCTAGTAAAATTGCACCGCAGTCCTCTTCGCTATCCTCTCTTTGCGACGTCACCCTTCTCACGGCGTTCTTTCCACTTTCCCACGCCATAAAGTATCCTCTCGGGATCGTAATCAACTGTCTCAAAACATTCTCTTTAATCTCGTCCAGTTTGAATTCTCATCCTTTTAGCTAAAAGTCAAAGACAGAAGTAACACGGAGATAGATCTGGACTGCAAGGAGAGTTAGAAAATGTGGTAATGTCACGTTTTGCCAAAAATCCTTAAAGTGAAGAATGGCCAAAATCAGTCAGTGTGACTGTAAGGGTAGAGAAGTTCGTTTTTGGAACCGTGTTAATCGCACTCAATCTGAAAGTTGGGATTTAACATTATAAATAAAGACACAAAACATTTTTCGAAATAGTTACCGTTTGAGGAGAGTTTCACGAGTTTAAAGATGAAGTGATCAGTAAAAGCCTTATAAAATTTATCATTTTCTGAAGCTTTATAAATTTTATATGGACAAGATGTATGGCACAAGGACATTATTACTAAATCATTGTGCCATCAAATAAGACCTTCATTTACTTCAAAGAGAAATTACACTGAATAATTTAGCTATATTATGATTTAATATGGTATACAGGTATATGGTATACAGTGCAGTAGTTTTAGTGTGATTTACAATAAATAATGCAAATTTAAAATATTTTGTCAAATAATTTCTGCCCAGCAACATTATGGTGTTATATATACTTTATCTATTTTTTCATTTTTTTTTTTTTTTTGCTTTTTTTAATTATGATCTAACAAAATTTATTCATTGAGTAACTGATGTAATGAATATGCATACACCTGGGATCCCCCTCACAGTAATATGATTGGCTGGTGTCAGCCATAAATACAGACTGATGTGGAGGTATTGACTTCGCCTATTGCCTACGACTACGACGAGGACCACTCGATTACAGTTACCTGTACCAGTAGTCAACAACCACTTTGCTACTTCGAACAAATATATCCCTTTCCAGGATATATCAGTAACCTTTTTTGCAATCTTTTACAATTTTTTACCCATTTTTTACTTATCGAATGCAGTAAAAAAAATCTTATTTTGCTTGTGGTGATTCATAATTAGAATTCTGGTTTGAATACATTTTCCATTTGAGCTAATGTAAAACAAAAGATATTAGCTTTATTTGGATTTATTCTTGAAATAGTAAAATTTTGAGGTAAGCTTCTAAGCAACAATTAATCTAATTTTTGGTGACGGCACTTAGCAAATCAAACGAAATTTTTTCACACCTCGTGCAATGTTGATTTTCTGAAAAAATGAAAAATCATCATGCTCTACTGTAACGGTCATACTATATACAAGCTTACTCAATGACATCTCACTTCCGATTGCGCATGCCCAGAAGAGCGTGTCTATTAATTCATATCCAGTAAGGTTCTTTCTGATTTACTTCCAGTTTCCATCGAGGCCTCAACGAGTGCTCGTGATATTCAGAATAGCTCTCCTGTTTCAGCACAGACTCCATACAATACGAAACCAGCAGTGAAAAATATCTGAATTTTAAAAGCAATTTTATTATTTTTGATTTTTTTTGTCTGTATTTCTGATAACTATCTTGCAAAACATAAATATTATTGACACCTATTGACATTTTCTTCATCTCCATGACTTGTACCGACTTAGGAGTTCATCTTGTTTGTCTCTTTCTAAATTTTAAAAAATGCTTTAATATTCAATAATTGTACGATGTTTGTTTGTATGAGAAATACCAAGGTGTGTCTGATCGTTTTTAAATTTTGTTAATTTTATTACCTTTAGAAGTTTTCTTGATCTCGTTTTAAAGTAAACGAATTAAAAGTGACGAACCTGAGAATAATGGAAAATCATATAAAATGAGAAAATAATATCATCCAAACTAAAGTTCAAAGATAGATTAATGTAATCAATTTAAATAATAATAATAATAATAATAATAATTGTAAACGGGAAATCGTACCGCCATAAACCAGAGAAGGGGATCAAAGACGACCAAGTCAACATCTTGTAGGATTGTTGTTAAAAAACTGTAAGTAGAAACAGCAAACGAATTTTCGTCGTATTTTGTGACTCACACACGCAAAGATACATACGGGAATTATGTCTCAAAATTGCCGCCAAAGAAACAAACTTTCTTTATGAGAGAATGGAAAAATTCATACAACAAACTTTTTCACTTAATATCTTTCATAGAAAAATCTTTTGTCTAAGTGAAATTCAACCTTTCAATCAAAGCCAAACAACTTTTTAGACATTGAACATTTCGGAGACAGCAAAGAACTTTTTCTCTAGACCTTTTCACACATCATTCCAAACAAATTTACAGGATTTCAACATTCAAATATAATGCAGGCTTCTGGTCACTAAAGTAACAAGACACGTTGACATAGTTCTTGCATAATATCAAGGTAAAAAAAATTGTCTTGATCAAGAAATACTCCGACCCTCGGATTAAATTTGCCAGAATATATAATGTTCAGGCTATTATTGTCCTTGTTACCATTGGCGCGCTGGGGTCTATACCCCCCCCATACAGGGAGAAAAATAAGAATAATATCTCATCGCTTCAGAAGTCTACGTTGCTTGGTTCTGCAAACATTCTGTGAAAAGTGGCCACTAAGTTCGTACGATTTGACATCCAGAATGCTAGATCTCTGGGTTGGAAACGAAAAACTGTCCGAAAGATGCTAATAATAATGAAAAAAACGTGGCACATGGGAACATCAACAATCCCTGTTGTAGTTGGAGCCCACGGATTGGTTGGAAAATATTCCAGTAGACTCATTGAAGGGATTCCTTGAAGCACATGCCTCATAGAAATACAAAAACTTGTTCTCACGAGTATAGACCACACCTCACGAAGGGCTTTATCTATGTAAAATATATGTGTTGCTTTTTCTTTTGTTTTTTTAATTGGTCAATGGAAAATGTCATGATGCCATTTCTGACCTTAGGTCTCTGAGCGGGACACGGAAAGAAATGTGTACACACAAGAAATTAAATAATAATAATAATAATAGGTCAGTCAATATCATGCCTACCCATGAGAATATACACACATGTACATACACACACATAGATAGATAGATAGATAGATAGATAGATAGATAGATAGATAGATAGATAGATAGATAGATAGATAGGGATACATTATGCCGAGAAGTTCACAAAAACGGAAATGAAAAATTAAAATATAGGTAATGAAAAAAAAGAAAGAAAAATAACAAAAGGGTAACAGACAAACAAAAAAATATATATAAATAAAACAGAAGTCGGAGTGACCATTACCAGATAAATATCAGATTTTAATATTAAGGGTTACCCCCCAAAAAAAAAAATTATATTCACAAGTACAGCTCACGCATTAAGAAGAGCTTTATCTATGTAAAATGTCTGTGATTTTAGTTTGTTTTTGTTTGTTTTGTTTTGTTTTTTGTTTGTTTGTTTTGTTTGTTTGTTTTTTTTACAAAAATGGTCATTGAAAAAGTCATGAAGCCATTTCTGACCTTAGGTCACTGGTTGGGACCCGAAAGGAAATGTGAATGCAACAGAAATCAAAGGAAATACTAATAATAAAGGAACCTGTCAACTAATTGATATGACTTCCAATAATTGATATAACTTTCAATGTTTCTAAAAAAGAATTTCAAAAACCGTCAAATCATGAATTTGTAAACTGAAGTAACAAAAATATGGAAACTTAAAACTACGATTATTCCTGTTCAGATAGGGACATTGTGCATGATAAAGAATGGTGCCGAAAATCATGGGAGTAAAATTCCTGGACACCATCAGCATCTCAGAGCTACAAAAGATTACTTTGTGCTGAACTGCACATATCATCCGTAAAACCCTGCCCCATCTAAACGAAATGTCCCAAAAGTACATAGATAACTCTCTTTTTACTGATAGACCCCAGAAGAGACTTTGTAATTGGGCACTTAAAATTACTCCCTGGCAAAATGATACCACACACAAGAATAATAATAGTCATGGCTTACATGACGTCTGAGCTTAATTGAGTGGTGTTAACATTTATACGTTTTGTCTTGGTGAATTAAAATGGGTTACTGTAACTATACACGCCGCGTACCACATAATTGCTTATCAGTTACATGAGCTTAATCATTTAGAGGCTAAAACACTCAGCATCTCTGTTAATAAGCGAGATTAATAAAATCGTAACATTTCCGGATGTCGAGAGGGTCTCTTTCTTTCTAAGTTTGAAGAATCAAGCTGCGAATTTGAATTGCAAGTCACATCTTGGCAGGAAACGCCCTCCATCGGGGACCATCTCATCGGATTGAGTTAGTCGACTTCAATGTATTTTTAACTGGTTCATCAAAACCTTTCACCATATAGCGCGCATTTGGCTGAACTGCATGTGCCTTATATACACTGATCAGACAGGGTATCATCAGGGTTAGGCTATTTTTTTATAACTATAATCCAGCGTCACTTTATTGGCGTACTGCTCTCTCACTTATTATTATTATTATTAATAATAATAATAATAATTATTATTATTATTATTATTATTATTATTATTATAATTATTATAATAATAATAATTATAATAATAATAATAATAATTATAATAATAACAATAATTATAATAATAATTATAATAATAATAATCCCTGTTGTAGTTGGAGCTCTAGGACTGGTTGAAAAAGATTCCAGTAGACTAATTGAAGGGATTCCTGGAAGTCCATGCCTCAAGGAGATACAGAAAATTGTTCTGACAAGTACAGCCCACACCTTACGAAGGGCTTTATCTATGTAATCTTTTTTTTTTTTTTTTTTTTTTTTGTCAGTGGAAAGTGTCATGACGCCATTTCTAACCTTAGGTCCCTGGGCGGGACCCGGAAAGAAATGTGTAAACGCCAGAAATCAAAGAAAATAAAAAAATTATAATAATTATAATAATAATAATAATAATTATAATAATAATAATAATAATTATAATAATAATAATAATTATAATAATAATTATAATAATTATAATAATAATAATTATAATAATTATAATAATAATAATAATTATAATAATAATAATAATTATATTTTGTCACAAAGATTAGGAAACTGGAACATGATGAAGCTTATAAGTACCTAGGAATTAGCGAAGGAGATGGCATACAACACCCCCAAATGAAGGAAAAAGTAAGAAAGGAGTACTACAGGCGTGTACGTCTGGTTCTAAATACTGAGCTAAACTCAAAAAACAGGATATCAGCCATAAACACATTGGCTGTCCCTGTGGTGCAATACAGCTTTAATGTCCTTAACTGGACCATAGCTGAAATTAAGCGAATGGACGCCAAAACGAGAAAGCTTCTCACTTGCTATCGCATGCATCATCCCAAAGCTGATGTCGATCGTCTGTATGTGCCCAGATCCGAAGGAGGCAGAGGATTAGTTCAACTAGAACTGTCCTACAAAACTACAACAATTGCCCCCAAAGATACTTGGAAACTACAGAAGACTGGGTGATTGTATGCGTCAAGGAACATGAAAGTAGTAAGTGTCTTTACTCCGTAATGAAAGAAGCCAACAAATTCAAAATGGAGTTTCAAATGGGCGTAGAGATGCAACTACAGCACAATACACCGGCTGAAACTGCAAAATACCTAAAAAAGACAGCAAAGACGAATGCAACCGACCAGTTACAGAAGCGATGGCAAGATAAACCGCTTCATGGCCAATATTCTGCCCGTACTAAACAAGCTGACATAGACAAAACCCGTACCCATCAGTGTCTACGTAGTGCAAGGTTGAAAGCGGAAACTGAAACAATGCTTGCTAACTAGGAATTATCAAGCACATATACTAAAATATTGTGTCAGCCCAAAATGCAGATTCTATGATAAATATCCAGAAACGATTGATCATCTTGTATCAGGTTGCACGGTGTTGGCACCAACTGAATATAAAATCCGACATGACAGAGTGGGCCAATATCTGCACTGGAAAATCTGCAACTTCTACGGAAAGGAAACTGAAAGAAACTGGTATGAACACCACCCAGACCCGGTTACGGAGATAGGACCTGTTACAATTCTATGGGATTACACAATATACACTAACAGTACAATCAAGGCCAACCGGCCAGATATTGTTATTAAAGACCACAAACAAAAACGGTGCCTCCTTATTGATATGGCAGTCCTTGCTGACTGCAATGTATCTTTGAAGATATTCAAAAAGTTGTCAAAGTACAAGGACCTTGAAATAGAAATCTCAAAAATGTGGCATATAGGAACATCAACAATCCCTGTTGTAGTTGAAGCCCTAGGACTGGTTGGAAAAGATTGCAGTAGACTAATTGAAGAGATTCCTGGAAGTCCATGCCTCAAAGAGATACAAAAAATTGTTCTGACAAGTACAGCCCACACCTTACGAAGGGCTTTATCTATGTAATTTAATTTTTTTTTTTTTTTTTTTTTTTTTTTGTCAGTGGAAAGTGTCATGACGCCATTTCTAACCTTAGGTCCCTGGGCGAGACCCGGAAAGAAATGTGTAAACGCCAGAAATCAAAGAAAATAAAAATAATAATAATAATAATAAACTAACCCAAAATGCAGGGTCTACCAAAAATATGATGAAACTGTCGACCATATTATCTCAGGATTTCCGGAACTAGCAAAAAATGAATATACCCACAGGTATAACAAGGTAGCAACTGATGCGCACCGGCAAATATGCAATAAGCAGAAAATCGAAACCACTGAGAGATGGTATGACCACCAACCCAGAATAACGATGTAACTATCCTCTGGGACATGCCAATTCAAATTGACAGGAAAATAAAAGCCATCAGAACTGATATTATCCTAAAAGACAAGATATTCAGGAAAGTGTATGCTTACTGATTTAGCATTACCATCTGAGAGAAACACCTCCATGAAAATATCGAGAAATCCTCCAAATACAAGGACCTGGAGATCGAGATTAACAGGATATGGGGAATGAAAACTGAGACCCTACTAATAGTAATCGGAGCCCTGGGCCTCATGAGAAAAGGAATGGACAATTTTACTAATAGTATCCCAGGTAACATCAACATACAGGTTAGCCAGAAGATCGCCCTACTAGGAATATCCCATATACTAAGAAAAGTGCTATCAATTAAATGACAATTCTCCTATAGGGCCTAAGGACCATAGTTTTGACCCGGATCTACAGGATAAAAAGCAGAAAGCATAATGCACATACAATAATAATAATATGTGTGGAATGTACAAGTAGTAAGCGGAGCACTGGGCCTCGTGAGAAAAGGTATGGATAATTTTACTAAGAGTGTCCCAGGTTACATCAAAATACAAGTTGCCCAGAAGATTGTCCTACTAGGAACATCCCGTATAGTAAGAAAAGTGCTATCAACTAAATGACAATTCTCCTATAGGACCTAAGGACCATAGTTTGAACCTGGCTCTACAGGATACAAAGCAGGAAACATAACATACACAAATAATAATAATAATAATAATAATAATAAGAGAGGTGAACTACCAAAATTCAAGGTGTAGTAATAGTTAATGACTTGGATTAAGGAATTCATTCGAGTTCATTCCATTCACTTACGTGCTAATACCCTTATGAAAGGTATGAATCCACCTCTTTCCCTCCTGTTATGAGTACGATAGCAGGACATATTTGGTTTTATAGCCTTGGGTTGCAACCACTCTAGAAGGAAAATGAATCCAAAACCGATCACAATATCCTAAAAAGGCCGCTGGAAACCACTTTTGAATCGAAATTCCAAGTGAAATATATTATGGATTTGCTAACCCTAACCCCGACTCTCTGCTACGCTTGGTCAGCTTTCCTTTTGGTGCGATCGGTTTGCAACAGGTAGGAAATACCAAAAGTAAATGCCAAAGTCTATAAAACAAAAGGCAAAAGAAAATCACCTGACTAATCTGAAAATGGGGAGGAAATGCCTTTTTATGGTTGATACCCAGTGTGAGAAAATGACTCTAATTTTGATATTTCTCCGCATTAGAAGATAGATGACGAAGCTTTAGTTGAAACCAGAAACAGAGAAATTCATCCAAGCCATTCAAGATCAAAATTTGCCATCAAAATCCTATCAGGCACAAATTGAACGAGAGACCGATTCAAAATGTCACTTCTGAATCAACGTTATGCAAATTATTGACAATCTGTGAGTGTCCTACTCTAGGCCCAGGGAAATTTAAAATGATAGAATAGTGAAATAACTACATTGGAGGATATAACAACAACATATCCCACCCTACGCAGGTGTGTGAAACGATGTTGGGAAATGGTATGTGAAACGTTGTGTATGACGGTCTGTAAAATGATGTGTAAAGCGGTATGTGAGACGGCATTTGAGACGGTCTGTAAAATGATGTGTAAAGCGGTATGTGAGACGGCATTTGAGACGGTCTGTAAAATGAAAAAAAAAAAGCGGTATGTGAGACGGCATTTGAGACGGTCTGTAAAATGATGTGTAAAGCGGTATGTGAGACGGCATTTGAGACGGTCTGTAAAATGATGTGTAAAGCGGTATGTGAGACGGCATTTGAGACGGTCTGTAAAATGATGTGTAAAGCGGTATGTGAGACGGCATTTGAGACGGTCTGTAAAATGATGTGTAAAGCGGTATGTGAGACGGCATTTGAG
This sequence comes from Acanthosepion pharaonis, assembly GCA_903632075.3. Taxonomy (NCBI): domain Eukaryota; kingdom Metazoa; phylum Mollusca; class Cephalopoda; order Sepiida; family Sepiidae; genus Acanthosepion; species Acanthosepion pharaonis. The sequence continues at coordinate 411,927 of CAHIKZ030002346.1, forward strand.
ACGGTCTGTAAAATGATGTGTAAAGCGGTATGTGAGACGGCATTTGAGACGGTCTGTGAAATGATTGTGTAAAGCGGTATGTTAGACGGCATTTAAGACGGTCTGTAAAATGATGTGTAAAGCGGTATGTGAGACGGCATTTGAGACGGTCTGTAAAATGATGTGTAAAGCGGTATGTGAGACGGCATTTGAGACGGTCTGTAAAATGATGTGTAAAGCGGTATGTGAGACGGCATTTGAGACGGTCTGTAAAATGATGTGTAAAGCGGTATGTGAGACGGCATTTGAGACGGTCTGTGAAATGATTGTGTAAAGCGGTATGTGAGACGGCATTTGAGACGGTCTGTAAAATGATTGTGTAAAGCGGTATGTGAGACGGCATTTGAGACGCTCTGTAAAATGATGTGTAAAGCGGTATGTGAGACGGCATTTGAGACGGTCTGTAAAATGATGTGTAAAGCGGTATGTGAGACGGCATTTGAGACGGTCTGTGAAATGATTGTGTAAAGCGGTATGTGAGACGGCATTTGAGACGGTCTGTAAAATGATTGTGTAAAGCGGTATGTGAGACGGCATTTGAGACGGTCTGTAAAATGATGTGTAAAGCGGTATGTGAGACGGCATTTGAGACGGTCTGTAAAATGATGTGTAAAGCGGTATGTTAGACGGCATTTGAGACGGTCTTTAAAATGATGTGTAAAGCGGTATGTGAGACGGCATTTGAGACGGTATGTGAAATGGTGTGTGAAATAAACCAAATAAATATACCCGCCTAAAAATGAATATAGACTTTTGTTTTCCTTTTTTTAAAACACGAATCACTTTGATTTTCGCATTCCTAATTACAAAATGACATTCAGAAACACCGTTTTCTTCTTTCATCTCTAATTCGCCATCTGTATTGGTTATTTAGAAAGAAGAAAAAAAGAGAAAATTGTAAACAATTATTTTAACCAAATTATCGTAATTTCGAAACTTACATTTATTTATTGTGATTGAAAATCATAAAGATAGCTTTTACATCCCCATTAGTCAGCGAGGGGCGAAATCAATTTTGACTGTAACGTCTGTATGCTTTGAATAAATGTTATAATCACTGAACGTAAATAAGGAAAAAAAATGAACTAGCAAATTCATTTTTCCCCATCAACGGGATATGTACATTTTTTTCTCAATAGAGAGCAAATGAATTTGTCTACTTGCATTTCAACTATTAATTTAACAAAATGTCCATAAAGCAAATTGCTTAAAAACGAATAATTCTGGACACAATTTGTGGCCAGTAAAGGAATTTCCATTTTCGTGATTCTTCTTATTGTTTTCAATGCGTTTTCTGGCCTTCCTAGTATTGGCTGGGATTTCTGAAAGGACGTTGATTTTCTTTTAATCATTTTGATAGATATATTCACTTCGGCCAATCGGTTCTTCGGCCTTCCTCAGGTGACTCTCTCAAATGACAAGATTTTTACCGTCATAGAGCTAAAGATTCATCGGATAATGTAAATTCTGGTCAATTTGTTGACACAAGGTCAGTCAGAATGGTGGGAAACATTTAGGATTAAACATTGAAATTGTTTAAGCAGATTTCGCTCCTTTATGTGCATTATTGTGCTTTGAAAATCACAAAGAAAGGGATTGTCAATGGTCAGGAAGAAATGGAAGCATTTCGAACACAATAGAATATATGTATAATGTAAATGCACTTACTCTCGAAATCTATTGAAATCAATAAGCAAGTGTCAGTGGTCATGAATTAAACTCATATACAGGGTGTCCATAAAGTTCGTGTGCACTTTAAAAATTTTATAACTTTATTTGTATTTGCGATAGAAATAATCTGTAAAAAATGTTATAAAGTTTAATGTACCTAGTTTTAAGTATAGCTAAAATAACTAATGTAATACTGGGCATTACTCAGTTGGAAAATGTTTTCCGTGAGCTGCAAAATCGTATTACCCTTTGTATTGCTAATGATGGAGGACATGTGGAAACTTAAATAAAATTTCAATAAAACTTGATAAAATATGGATTTACTTCTTTCTAATCCTTTTTACAAATTATTTTTATCGCAAATATAAATAAAGTGCATACGAACTTTATGGACACCCTGTTTATGGGGACGCGACTATGTCGTTAGAGTGTTAATGTCCTGATCCTAAGACCCAAGTTCAAATGTCAATATGGTCGATTTTGAAAGGAGGTGACTTTTTGATAATATCAGCCTGGGGAGATGATCTCAATGTGCGTTACTGTTGGGAAATGCCTGGAAACCATACCACAGTTTGAGCGTATTAGACGTGTTCAACTACTGATCTCTCTCCCAGAAACAGTAACTAAGGTCTTCTCAGTATTTATAACTTTATAAGAAGTTTTGGCGCAATTTTGTTTTGCACGTGAAACTTTCAGATTATTGTGTCGTTAACCAATGAGATTTGTTGATTCGCCTAGTACGGTTTTTATTGGTCGAAGATTTCCGTACGTAGGCGTAAGATATAGACTGTTCTGTTACTAGGGGTGGTAGGTAGGAAAGGACGAGTCTACAATACCTCCCCCTAGATTAATGGCCATGTCAATGGGAATTAATATGTAATGTATGTGCGAAATCTTGCTGGCCAATGAACATGCCTGGCCGACTTCGTGCGGGTAGACTGGGTTGATGGAGACATGTCTTTAGTAGTTGTTTGTGTGTTTGATTGCTCTGGTACTGTTGGGTTTAGTGGTGTTGGAATGACGTCATCACACTGTACGTATGCCGGTTTGAGTCTGTCGATGCTGCCAGTATTTTGTTTACAAGCAATGTCTATTACGAAATACTTAGGTGTTCTGGAGATTACTAGATGTGGTCCAGTATAGTTCGATGTTAGAGGTTTCTGAACTGCGTCACGACGCAGGAAAACATATTCTGAGGAATTTAAGTCTATTGGCACGTAATACGGTTTCTTGTAAGCCCGCGTGGGCGCATAAATTATCTCAGTCATTTTTTTCTTTATATCGGACACGAAATAACTGGTAAGGGTAGAATCCGTAACATTGTGAAAGATTTGTCCTGGAAGGGTTGTTGGTTTCCCGAACACCAACTCCGCACTAGTACACTTCAGATCTAGTTTGACTGTATTTCTTAGCGCAAGCATCACAAATGGTAACTTATCTTACCCAGGTACGAGCACTGGTAGACGCTGTTAATGCGTACTTGAGCTGTCGATGAAAACATTCTACTAATCCGTTACTGCAGGGCTGATATGCCGTAGTAGAAATGTGTTTAATTCCGAGCAAGTTGACGAATTCAGCGAATAAAGTTGACTGGAACTGAGGGCCTCTGTCGGTACTAATAACCGCAGGGCATCCAAATATTGAAATCCAATTCTGAAAGATAGCGTTGGCCACCGCTTCTGCTGTTATCGTCGATAGCGGTACGGCCACAGGCCATCGTGTGAAGCGATCTACGATAGTCAGAATATATTCGTATCCATTGGTCCTGTCAAGCGGACCCACAAGGTCGGCGTGAATATGAGTAAAACGACCGTCAGGGGCCGTAAAGGTTAACGATGGTGCTTCTGTATGACGACCTATTTTTGTTGCCTGGCAACGCTGGCACGTGCGGGGCCACTGTTTCACGTCGGAAGCCATACCGGGCCAGACGAATCTGTCAGATATGGTCCGCAGCGTAGCCTTCGCTCCAGGGTGAGCTGGTGAATGAAAATGATCGAAAACTGTTTTTCTCATCGACGGAGACAAGTAGGGTCAAGGGTTGCCTGTTGAGACATCACAATAAACAAACTTGTCGACGAAAGGGAGTGGACGTTTTTCTAGTTTCAAAGAGGTATCTGCCTGCACTGAAGGGAGTGTGTCGTCACTCAACTGCTCTTCAGCTAGTGTGTCGAATTCGAGTGAGGATGATTGTATCACATCAAGCGTAGGTCTCGATAATGCATCTGCAACGGTATTTTTCTGTCCTTTTACGAATCGAACGTCCGATGTAAATTGACTGATGTAATCCAGGTAGCGAATATCTCTAGGGTTTAGTTTATCGGACTTCGCGTGCAGGGCATAAGTTAACGGCTTATGATCGGTGAGAATAATAAAGTCTCTACCCTCAAGGATGTGTCGATAATGCCGTATCGCCAAATAAACGGCAAGTAATTCTCTGGAAAAAGTGCTATATTTCTTCTGCGCAAAATTTAGCTTGAGTGAGAAAAACGATAAAGGTGTTTCGATGCCATTAATAATTTGGTGTAACACAGCGCCAACTGTGTCGGCTGATGCATCTGTTGTTAATGTGAGTTTAGCTTTCTCCGATGAGTTAATGTAAGTTAGTTTGGCACAGTTCTGTAGTGCATCTTTTGCATTTTGAAATGATTGTATCTCATCTTGTGATAGTGATATCTGCGAATTTTTTCTTTTATGCAGAGACAAGATATTCGTCAGTGGTAATAAAATTGACGCACAATTCGGGATGAATTGTCGATAATAGTTAATCATCCCCAAAGAAATATGAGTTAATTTTTCTTATTCAGTTTATTAAACAGGTTGTTAGCTTTTTTTTTTTTCTTTAAAACGGAAAATAACTGGGTTGAAAATAATTCACTAAGAATGTACTAAACGATCCTAAAGCAAGGAAAAGAAAGAAAGGAAAAAGGAAAAAAGGAAAAAAGAAAGGGATAATAACAAAAGGGGGAAAGAAAGGAAAAGACATGATATCAAAACAGGCCGCTGGGTGTGGACCAGATGTCGGTCAGAGCCTCTGACTGACCTTAATTTTTGTTGAAAGAATAGAATTGGAGATATCGGTCGCGAGCGCTGACCGACATTTTCGTAGAAGAATTCTTATCAAAATAACGAAAGGTAACTTTTAAATTAGAATAATAGAAATGAATTTTACTTTAGTCAGAGAGAAAGTGTCTTTGGGTTGGGGAAGTGACTGGTGAAAACGATATACGGAATTGACCTGTTAAGAATTGGACACCCACGTTAAGAAAGTAGAGATATTTCGACCTAGATAATTAAGATTCTCGGCTATCAGGAAAAAACAAAGAGGTAAAAAGAAGAGCAATTGTTTTTGGACCACGGAGGGCGCCAGGAAGGCGGAAAAGATCCTTTCTAAAAGTCAAGACTAATTAGCAGCGGGCTGTTTGACAAAGTCCAGGTGAGAGAGGGCAAGGATTGTCATTTTGCGTACGTGCAAAAAGGTGCGAAATCGGATTTTGTTTTTTTTTAAAACCAGCACGATGTAACCACACCCGCCAACAAAAGGGAGAGGGTGTTCGGTCAATAACAATTGGTCGAATACAATCACGTGACCGCGGAAGAAGAAGGAAAGAAAACCTCGATCAATAACTGTTGGACGAGGCGGTCACGTGGGCTGCGGAAAAGAAGAGAAAGAAAGGTTCGATCGGGAACGATTGGTTGAGAGCGATCACCTGACATGAGAGAGACTAAGAGAAATAGATATGCGCCGCCCCCCAAGAGCACTGTGAGAAAGTAGGGGTGAAAACAATAACGATAATGGAAAGTCAAAATTAATACGGCTTTTGAAATTATCGAGAAACCCCTGACGCCGACCGACCCACCCCGGTTTGTTGCGGCGTCAATATAAGCAGGACCCCAGTCGGCAGAAATCAGTTGGAGCTGAAGTTGAGTTGAAGTTGGAGTTGAGGTTGGGCGTTGAGTTGCAGCGTGAGTTGACAGTTCACCCTCGGACGACAGAAGAATCCTCGAAACAAGAAATCCTTCCAGCCCAAGTTGAACCGAATTGAAGAGAAAGAAATCTTCCACCGAATTGAAGCAAGAAATCTTCCACTGAATCGAAGCAAGAAATCTTCCACTGAATCGAAGCAAGAAATCTTCCACTGGGTTGAAACAAGAAATCTACCAGTCTAAACAAACGAAGAAGAAGAAATACAGTTCACGTCGAAGAGAAGAACCAACTGCGAACGACCGATAGAAATTAGCCCAATGTCGAACTGAACCACACGCCGACATACATACATGATTCTAGAAAGTAGGTAGTTCGACATTTTTTTTTTTTTTTGCTATTTTTGTGATAGAAGCTTGGTGCCATAGTTCACAGAACGGGTCGGGAAGTGAGAACTATTTTGCTTTTATGTAATAGACATTGAGATATAAAAGGTTGTTACCCTTTTTTATCAGCAATTTTGTTTGGTGTTGTGAGTTTTTGTTTTGTTGTGTTTCGCCACCCCCGTCGGACTCAGCTCGTATCGGCCCCAGCCCCTGCTGGTCCCGTCTGTCTAAGATCTAAACACAGCGTGGGTAGACAGACCGGAGATCGGTACAGTTGCTTTAGTGACCAGGTGTTGGAAGCGAGTCGGGAGAGGCGAGGCTGGTGATCATCTGACCAGAGGGTTGGAGCGGCACGCTTGGACCCAGGAGGAGCGACCAGGAGGAGCGACGTCACCGTCGGCGCCGTAACCAAAGGATCCGACACTGGGCCAGGGTGTGTAAGTGGTGCCGTGACCAGGATCAACCCTGAGACAACCACGTCACAAGTGGTGCCGTGACCAAGGATTTTTCGGCCCTGAGAAGACCACGATCGACCGCCGTTGCTGAAGGTTCAAGCAGAAATCAGAACGACCCGGGACCAAAGGAAAAGAAGGAACAGAGTCGTCTGTAAGGTAGGACACCTTGTTTATTTCCCTACCTCGATTGTTGCTCTCTGTAGACATGTCAGATTATGAGTCGGATAGAGCAGTGGGGGGGTGAAGAAGAAGTAGGGCGGGGGTTGTCAGTAGATTTAAGGGGCTGTTGGGTGGACCGAGGGTCCCAGTGTTTGATGGTAGTGGGAAGGAGTTCAGGAACTGGCTGACAATCCTCGAAAAGAGCCGAACCATCTACGAGCTCTCGGACCAGGAAACCCTGTACCTGGCATACGATGCCACAAAGGGAAAAGCGTCGGAGTTCGTAAGGGGACTCTTGGAAAATCATCCCCGCTTGGCCTGGGAAGAAGTAAAAAACTGCTGACCAAAGAGTTCGCCGACGAGGGTACGGCCATAGAGGCCATGAGGGCCCTTTTAAAACTAACACAGCTTCGGGAGGAGACCCCGGGAGAATTGGGGGCCTGAGCGGGAAGGCTATCGTCATTAGCATTCCCCGAGGTGGTCAGGGACAACGCAGTCATGCAGGCCCAACTGGCGGACCTGTATGTGGAAGCTCTGAGTGATGAGCGTGTTCGGCACGACGTCCTGAAAGAGGGACCGCTCAGACTGTCGGCAGCGATAGAGCTGGCCAGAGAGAGCCAGGGGTATGGGATAAGGTGAAGAGGTGTGGGAAGAAGCAGACACCAAGTCAGGAGGCTGGAAGAGGGGGGTAGGCGGAAGAACCCCGTATGGAATCAGAGGGTTAAGGAAGAGGTGGATCGGGCAGAAATATGGGAGGAGGACCCCAATAGAAGGGCATGGTCGACCAGGCATGGCTTTTATAAGCCCACGCCGGGTCGATATGGGCTGGTCTGCTGGACCTGTGGGTACGAGGACCACAGGGCGGCGGAATGTCCGACGAAGTGGGGATTGCCCCCAGACTTCAATCAGGACAGATGCACCAGGTGTGGTAAGAAAGGACACCTGGCCAAGTGGTGCGGGCTGAAGAAGGGTGCCCCACCGGTGTTAACAAGGAAGGCTGAGCCCAAGAGACCGGACCAGGGAAAAGCCAGCGGGCCACCCCAGAATTAAGAGGGAGGGTGGCCCAGTTAAAAAAGGAGAGAAATAAAAAGGCTTGGACCAGTGGGTGGGCGAACCGCTTGAATAGGGGACGGGTTCCCCTGAGGATAGACACAAGGCCAACCCAGTTAAAAAAAAAGAGAAAGAGCAAGATGTTGGACATGTGGTCGGATGGGCCACTTTGCGGCAAGCTGTCCAGCAAGAAGGTGCTGGTTTTGCAGGAGGCCAGGACACCTGAGAAGAAACTGTATTCTTAGAAACGGCCACGAGAGACCGAGAGAGGTCCGGCCGGGGTCACCCAGGTGCAGGGGGCGCAGAACTCCACCTCATAAAAGAAATGAAGATGAATTATTATTACCGGCGCCTATGGCTGGGTTAACCCAAAGGTGGGGACCCAGGAAGAAGAAAGCCCAGGTGTTCTCTTCGCTAACGCAAGAGAGAGAACTATCCTGTAAAGCAGAGATAGGTGGTAGAGAGATGAGGGCCTTAGTGGACACAGGAGCATCTGTGTCATTGATGAGAGAGGAGATATACAGGCGGGTGAAACGGAAGAGAAGGTTACGAGAAGCGGACATAGAGATCACGCAAGCAGACGGGGCCCCCCCTGGAGATAAGGGGGATGGTGAGGCTCCCGGTGAGGATTGGGAGGGTGAAAAGCACCCAAAATTTTTATGTAACCCCCGACCTATGTACAGAGGCAATCTTGGGAGAAGATTGGCTCCGGAGCCAGAGGGCCCAGATTGAGTTTAATCCTACTGTGTTGGTGGTGAACGGCGAGAGAACGCCATTGGGATGCCCACCAGAGGAAGAGATAACCATAGTGGTGGAGGAAGATGTAAAGTTACCTCCTAGGACCGCAGTGTCGGGGAAAGGGTAGGCTAATGTCAGAAAAAAAAGGTACGGAGAGGACCTCTGCAGTTGGTCCCTGTAGAAGGAAAGGGCCTAGAGGATAACGAGGTAACCCTGTGCGAAACGGTAGTGGAGGCAGCCGAGTTGGTGCCCATAATGATGGTGAACCAGGCCCAAAAGACAATAAAGGTTAGGAGAGGGGAGAAGATAGGAAGAGCACTTCCCCTACGAACTCTGAATCGGGTGAGATTCGAGGAGGAACGAAGGAAGCTAGTAGAGCAAACAAAAGGAATCTTAGATGAGGATATATTAGCACCGGATCAATTTAGAACCAGAGTGGGGGGGTCTGTTAAGGAACAATCGAGATGTGGTAGCCCAGTCAGATAAGGAACTAGGTCAGACCCACACAGTCGAAATGAAAATCGACACCGGAGACCACCCCCCTGTGAAATTAAAACCCTACCGAACACCTATACATAAAAGACCCCTTGTAGAAGAGGCAGTAGAGGAAATGTTGGAAGCTGGGATGATCGAAAGATCGATCTCTCCTTGGAGCTTCCCAATAGTAATAGTAGGTAAGAAAGATGGCGGCCACCGTTTCTGTGTAGATTTTAGAAAGCTGAATTCTATATCGAAGCCGTTGGCGGTGCCATTGCCATTGATAGACGACATTTTGGCATTATTAGGGAAGGCAAAGTACTTCTCTACGTTGGACTTGAGGTCCGGGTATTGGCAGGTAGCCCTGGATGAGGCTGACAAGGAGAAGGCCGCATTCGCGTGTCACCTGGGACTGTTTCAGTTCAGAGTGATGCCATTCGGTTTAGCTAATGCCCCGGGAGTCTTCCAACAGCTAATGTCAATAGTGTTAGGAGGATACGAGAGCTTTGCCATGGCGTATTTAGACGATATCTTGATATTTTCGGAGACAGTGGAACAACACTTTTTTCATTTAAGACAGGTGTTGGGAAGGTTGAGGAAACACGGATTAAAATTGAAATTGTCAAAGTGTCAGTTTCTGAGGGAAGAAACTAGGTATTTAGGCTTCGTCATAAACGGAGACGGTATTAAACCCGACATGGATAAGGTAAAGGTCATAAGGGAAATGCCAGAGCCTAAGACAGTGAGGCAGGTAAGAGGTTTTATAGGAGCTATAGGCTACTACCGGCGCTTCGTCCCGGCATTTTCAAGAATTGCCATACCGCTAGTGGCCCTGACGAAGAAATACGCTAGGTTCAAGTGGACAGAGGACTGTCAACGAGCATTTGATTCGCTAAAGGAACAGTTGACCACCGTTCCACTGCTGACGTATCCAGACCTCAGCAAGCCCATGATATTATACACGGATGCCAGTGAGCAGTGTGTGTGGGGCAGTGCTTACCCAGCCGTGTCCTGATAGGGAAGGACCAGTGCCAGGCATACCAGAGGAAGTACCGATATACTTCCTCTCCCATAAGCTCTCAGAGACACAACAGAGGTGGCCAGTAATAGAGAGGGAAGCATATGCTATCATGTATGCTCTCCAAAAACTGGACTACTATTTAAATGGTGCGGTCTTCACTATAAAGACAGACCACAAGCCTCTGCAGTACCTATTGCAGGCAGAGTGGACAAATAATAAGAAAATTCAACAGTGGGCACTTAAGTTAAGTGGCTACCACTGTAAGATAGAGTATTTGGCAGGAAAGGAAAACACGTGCGCAGATTTACTCTCAAGAATACCGAAACAACTGGAAGAAGATCTGTAAAGGTAGAACAGGGAGTAGATGATAAAGCCTATAGAATAGGAGTAATTAACTCTAATAAGCTAAAAAGATCGCCCTATGTTAGAATCGGACGAAGAAGGGGACGCCCAGATAATAACCGATCCCTTACTGGACAGAAGGAATTGGAAAGGAGCAAGCAGACAGTGAAATAGCTGCTCTGAGAGAGAAGGTGAAGGCAGGAGAGACCACCAAGTATGCCATAATAGAGGAAAGGCTGTATTATCTCTCAGGAAGGGATGAAGAAGTCAAACCCAAGTTGTATGTGCCCAAAAGTTTAAGACCAGAGATATTGGAACAGTGCCACGAGAGGTTGGGTCACATGGGAATTGATAGGACATGTGATCTCATAGGAAGAAAGTACTATTGGCCCAAACTGTACGGAGAAGTCACTAACTATGTTCGAAGTTGTGTAGTGTGCCAGTCGCAGAGCAGAAGGCAGGAAATGGCACCCTTGGAGGAAACAGACGTACCAAACTTCCCCTTCGAGAAAGTGAGTATGGATGTATCAGGACCATATGGGGAAACTGCACAAGGAAACAACTATATAGTGAGTTTTGTCGATTGGCTAACAAATTGGCCTGAGGCATTTGCAGTACCAGACAAGAAGGCCAGAACTGTGGCCGGGTTGATAATAAGCGAAATCTTCCCTAGGTATGGTGCCCCTGTGCAATTGGTAACAGATAATGGCACGGAGAATGTGAACAGCATCATGAGAGAGGTTTTGACAGGTTTGAATGTAGAGCACATAAAAACATCCCCATATCACCCCCAGGGAAATGCTAAAGTGGAAAGGTTTCATAGAACCTTGGGAGATGTATTGGCCAAGTTGGTCAGGGAAAACACTGGAAATTGGGACTTGTATTTGACGCAGGCTCTGGCGGCCGTGAGGTTTACGATAAACGAAACCTCCAGATTTTCTCCTTATTTTTTGTTGTTTGGCAGAGACGTGGTCCTGCCTGTAGATAACCTACTGAAGCCCCGAAGAAGGTATATGGGAGAAGATCATCATCAACTATTGCTGGAACAGCAACATAAGATATTCGTACAGGCCAGAAGAAGAATAAAGAGGGCCCAGAAGAAAAGAAATGAAAGGGTGAATGCTGAAAGAAAGGTGGTAGAATTGAGGGTTGGAGACCCTGTCTACTATAAAATCCACCAGAGAGAAGGAAAACTAGACCAGAGATGGGAACCGTACTACCGGATAGTAGAGCAGACGGGCCCCTGTATCATATGTAATATGGGATCAAGTGGCAGGACGAGCGAGGAGGGTTCATGCCAATGATCTGAAGAAGGCTGAAATAGCTAACCTGGAAATGAGCGAGCCGAGGCCTAAGAAGACAAGGAAAAGGAAGGTAACTCTGGTTGAACCGGAAGAAATGGAGACGGAGGAAGACTCCGAGGAAGATGAGGAGATAGGTCGACTTGACCAGATAAACGAAGCAGTCCGAGTGACGGAGTTGGAACCCTCAGCGGGGATTAGCGATGTTCAGTCGTCGACTGAATCAGTGCAGAGAAGACCCTGTGAAATCGCCATCGCACCCCCATGTCCGAAGAAAAGGAAGAAAAAAGACGAAGAGGTCCAAACAAGCAGTCGAAGGCTTTAAAAAAGAGGCACCCTGAACAGGACGAAGGGTCCAGCGAGTGGGAGGAGGAGGATCGAATACCCCTTTCCCAGCTTAAGGAAAGGATAAGGAACAAGAAAAGTTTAGACATAGAGTCGAGAGGTATCGAAGACATTCAAGGCGAAGACTCTAAACAGGAAGAAGAATCAGGGGATGAAGAAGAGGACAAGGAACCTCCTGGACGAGAATTAACCACAGCAAGAAGGTTAGAGGTTGAACAGGAATCACCTCAGAAGATAAGATCAGGGAGGGAGAAGAACCCCAAATCTCAGTAGAACAAAAGGGCTGTGCAGAATAGGAGCATTTAGTGTCGACAGATAGCGACACTGGCTCATCCAAAATCCTACTGTCTGACTATGGTAGATGTGAGTGGAGGGGATGGAGTCGCGGGCTGCACCTCACGAGGGACGGAAGAATTATTGGCATTGCTGATTGATCACCAGTAGTGTCTTAAAGTACGACCTTTAGAGTGGGCGCCACGCACACCTGACCGGACCATTCTGTCTGCTGGGGATTAGTTAGGGGAGGGAAGAGCCGAGCTTAAAAAAAAAAAAAAAAAAGTTATGAAATAATTGAGTGATGAATCGAGCGGGACTAAGTGATTGTGAAAAATAACAACAAGAGAATTTGTTACCTTTCAGGAATGATCAAGATGAAAGGGTTGGTGATGACGATGATGGTGATAGCCACGCTGGTGGTGACGATGGCGGAAGCCGGGAAACGCAGCCGAAACACCATTTTTAAAAAAACGAGCCAAGTGATAATAACCAGGTCTAAGTGGTTGGTCACATTCGTGATAGATTTGAACCCGTATGAGTCGCTATTAGATAAGTTAGGAAACGAGCTGACGCAGCTGGATGCAGCCCGATTGAAAGTAGGACAAGATTATCCCAAGCACAAGGGGTATCTTAGTTTATTGCACTCCCTAGAATCAGAAGCCACTATGATAGAAGCTCAATGGAAAGACATGCAAAACTACCTGCAGGGAATAGAGTTACTGCAGACGCGGGAACGAAGATCCGTACTCCCGATTGTGGGAAAGGCGTTGAGTGTCTTGTTTGGAACAGTAACTGAAGATGACGTTAAATTCATAAGAAGGAAACTGGGACAAGTAGAAGTAAATCAGAGGACGCTTGCCCAGGTGGCAAGAGAAAGTGTCACGATATTAAATGTGACAAGGTTAGAAGTATCCAAAAATAGAGCCAGGATCAATTGGTTAATAGACAACCTGGCGAAACTAAGACAAGAGGTAATTAATAATACAGAAACTGTAATGATTGAATTACAGGAAATAAGTGGATTCATGCAAAAATATTTCCAGCTAATGACGATTACGAATAAAGTACGACAAACTAGTCAGTCGTTGACGACCTTGCTGGAACACGTGAGAGCACAATTAGACATGCTGTCATTAGGACACCTCTCCCCAAGTATAGTAAACCCGGGTCACCTAAAGGAAGCATTACTGGGCATACAGGCCGAGTTACCCCGCCATTTAAGGCTACCAGTGGACCCCACTAAAGAATTGTGGAAGTACTATAATGCCCTTGGATGTGTGACCTTGTTAGAAAATAGACGATTATTGGTAGTAATATCTGTTCCGTTACTAGATAGCGAGAGTATATTCGAGATATACCAGGTTATAAACTTACCCATTCCCTACCCCAGAAGAGATCAAGGTTTGGGAATGATAGCAAGGTACACAAGGTAGAAGCAGACTACATAGCATTAAATTCGGGGAGAACGAAATTCATGTTGCTATCAGCTGAAGAAGCTAGAAGATGTAGAGATGATACCCTGGGGACTTGTACCTCGTTGAGCCCTATCTATAAAACTGGTAACCGCAAACTGTGCATACTAGAATTGTTTGAAGGAAGGGGAGAAGGAATCAAAAGAATCTGCCAAGTAGAGGTATTAACAAACTCGGCATTACCACAAGCTATCAGTGTTTCAGACGGGGTGTGGGCGGTAGCCACACAGAAACATATCAGCCTGTCTAGGGTATGTGGGGGAGAGTCCACAAGGACATTAAGAATAAGGCCACCGTTATCCCTGGTGTCGCTACCCATGGGATGTTCGGCGGTTGGGGTGTCCATCTCCTTGCCCCCCTATTACCAGATGGAAGAAAGGTATGAAGAAAAAGATTCACTCATAGAGATGATTGGTAGAGGCTTAGTCAATTGTACAGAATTATGGGAGCCGATAGTGAAGAGATTCTCTAATGTTACCTTAAATAAGATGCCAGTATTAATGAAGCCAATAGAAAAGATCGATATGGATCACTTAAGAGATAAGTTAAGTGCGTTGGGAGACGAAGGTGTAGCTTGGGAAGACGATGAGCAGATCGCGATAAGTTGGTCAATAGTAATGGGTACATTCCTAGTTATAGCCATCGGGGGTGTAATAATATGGAAGATTAAGAGTAGGAGAAGATTAGCGAACGACAGTCTAGTGAGCATGCAACAACTCGAGAGGGAGATGCCGAGCGGTGTTCCTCACTCAGACAGAACTGGCGAAGAAATTGCTGGAAGACCAATGGAGGAGGCTGGCGTGAGACCACCACGTGCGGCGGAAAAACCTCCCACAGCAGAGAGGAAAACATTGACCAAGAAGAACAAACCCTAAAGAACACATCTGCACCTACAGACACACGCACACATTTCATTGCATGTAGAACAAAAGAAAATGAAAAGAACATTTCATTGCATGTAGAACAAAAGAAAATGAAAAGAACATTTCATTGAAAAAAGAAAATGAAAAGAACATTTCAAAAGAACAAAAGAAAATGAAAAGAACATTTCATTGCATGTAGAACAAAAGAAAATGAAAAGAACATTACATTGCATGTAGAACAAAAGAAAATGAAAAGAACATTTCATTGCATGTAGAACAGAAGAAAATGAAAAGAACATTTCATTGCATGTAGAACAAAAGAAAATGAAAAAAGAACATTTCATTGCATGTAGAAACAAAAAAAATGGAAAGAACATTACCCTTGCATGTTAGAAAGTAGAATAGAATTGCATGAGACGAATGCATGGTGCATGTTAAATGATGTAATTGGGTTTAGGTGTCATTTACGGGTAAATGACAAATCGGTTAGGGGAGGATTATGGCACCTTGCATTTATTGGAAATATTCATAGAAATATGAGTTAATTTTTTCTTATTCAGTTTATTAAACAGGTTGTTATTTTTTTTTCTTTAAAACGGAAAATAACTGGGTTGAAAATAATTCACTAAGAATGTACTAAACGATCCTAAAGCAAGGAAAAAGAAAGAAAGGAAAAAGGAAGAAAGGAAAGATAATAACAAAAGGGGGAAAGAAAGGAAAAGACATGATATCAAAACAGGCCGCTGGGTGTGGACCAGATGTCGGTCAGAGCCTCTGACTGACCTTAATTTTTGTTGAAAGAATAGAATTGGAGATATCGGTCGCGAGCGCTGACCGACATTTTCGTAGAAGAATTCTTATCAAAATAACGAAAGGTAACTTTTAAATTAGAATAATAGAAATGAATTTTACTTTAGTCAGAGAGAAAGTGTCTTTGGGTTGGGGAAGTGACTGGTGAAAACGATATACGGAATTGACCTGTTAAGAATTGGACACCCACGTTAAGAAAGTAGAGATATTTCGACCTAGATAATTAAGATTCTCGGCTATCAGGAAAAACAAAGAGGTAAAAAGAAGAGCAATTGTTTTTGGACCACGGAGGGCGCCAGGAAGGCGGAAAAGATCCTTTCTAAAAGTCAAGACTAATTAGCAGCGGGCTGTTTGACAAAGTCCAGGTGAGAGAGGGCAAGGATTGTCATTTTGCGTACGTGCAAAAAGGTGCGAAATCGGATTTTGTTTTTTTTAAAACCAGCACGATGTAACCACACCCGCCAACAAAAAGGGAGAGGGTGTTCGGTCAATAACAATTGGTCGAATACAATCACGTGACCGCGGAAGAAGAAGGAAAGAAAACCTCGATCAATAACTGTTGGACGAGGCGGTCACGTGGGCTGCGGAAAAGAAGAGAAAGAAAGGTTCGATCGGGAACGATTGGTTGAGAGCGATCACCTGACATGAGAGAGACTAAGAGAAATAGATATGCGCCGCCCCCCAAGAGCACTGTGAGAAAGTAGGGTGAAAACAATAACGATAATGGAAAGTCAAAATTAATACGGCTTTTGAAATTATCGAGAAACCCCTGACGCCGACCGACCCACCCCGGTTTGTTGCGGCGTCAATATAAGCAGGACCCCAGTCGGCAGAAATCAGTTGGAGCTGAAGTTGAGTTGAAGTTGGAGTTAGGTTGGGCGTGAGTTGCAGTTCACCCTCGGACGACAGAAGAATCCTCGAAACAAGAAATCCTTCCAGCCCAAGCCCAAGAAATCTTGAAGACAAGAAATCTTCCACCGAATTGAAGCAAGAAATCTTCCACTGAATCGAAGCAAGAAATCTTCCACTGAATCGAAGCAAGAAATCTTCCACTGGGTTGAAACAAGAAATCTACCAGTCTAAACAAACGAAGAAGAAGAAATACAGTTCACGTCGAAGAGAAGAACCAACTGCGAACGACCGATAGAAATTAGCCCAATGTCGAACTGAACCACACGCCGACATACATACATGATTCTAGAAAGTAGGTAGTTCGACATTTTTTTTTTTTTTGCTATTTTTGTGATAGAAGCTTGGTGCCATAGTTCACAGAACGGGTCGGGAAGTGAGAACTATTTTGCTTTTATGTAATAGACATTGAGATATAAAAGGTTGTTACCCTTTTTTATCAGCAATTTTGTTTGGTGTTGTGAGTTTTTGTTTTGTTGTGTTTCGCCACCCCCGTCGGACTCAGCTCGTATCGGCCCCAGCCCCTGCTGGTCCCGTCTGTCTAAGATCTAAACACAGCGTGGGTAGACAGACCGGAGATCGGTACAGTTGCTTTAGTGACCAGGTGTTGGAAGCGAGTCAGAGGGGGAGAGGCGAGGCTCAAATTGGTAATGATCTCGGCGTTGTTGGTATTTATGGCAAGACGTCGATCTTGAACCACGCTTTCTGTGTTTGTGTAAAATTATTACGTTGACTTTCATGTGGTTTTTGTAATTCTTGCAGTTGTAGAGATATTCTTTTTAATTCTGAGGACATTTTTTGAATTTGTTGGTTGACATCTGGCACTAGTCTCTGTTGAGGAAATTTGTCGTACCGGGGAAGTATCGGCTATTTTGTCTTCTACCATTGCCAATTTTTGTATGCCAACGTCGTCTGTTAATGCAGCCAAGATTCGTACCATTTCTGATGGTAATTTGTCCAGCCACATTTGGCGATTTACTGTGGCTGATATGTTGTTGTCGTTCAACAGTTGTTGCATGCGTCGTAGTAATTGGGACGGTTTTGAATCTCCGATTGTTACATTTGTTAAGAGATCTCTTATTTTTCTTTCATCCGAAAATCCGGTCCGATGCAGGATTGCTTGTTTGAGCGTCTCGTACGGCTTGTCTGTTGGTAGAGAGGTTAATATATCGGCTACTTCGGCCGCTACCTCCGCGGGTAACTTCTCTACCAAATTTTGACTGCTGCGAAGTTACGTGTCTGGCCTGAAATATTGCGTCCAACTGTAGGAACCACGTCTGAACGTTTGGGTTGAAGGCAGGCATTTCAAGCCTGATTGCTGTTTCTGTGAGAGGAACTGGATCGGCCATTTATAAAGTCGTGGGTTTATTTCTGGATCTTCGATCTGTCGGTTCAAAGACAACACGTGTCGATTTAATTTCTTCCCGCGCGTTGGGGTCGTCACTCTTGTTAGATCTTTCGCACGTCGAGGTTATCAATGTATGTGATGGCTTGTATATTCCTTGAACGTCGGTGTCACTAATTTTGTTGGTAACGTTGAACATCGAACGTCGGGGTCATCAGTTTTGTTGATGAAGAGTTTTTATGAACGTCGGCGTTGCCAATTTGGTTGGTGACGGTTTTTTTTTTTAGTTGTCGCACGTCGTGGTCACCAATTTTGTTTTCGTACGTCGGGGTTACCAATTTTATTGGTGCTGTTTGGTTGATTGTAACGTCGGCGGGCACCAATTTTGTTGGGGATGTGCAGAATTTATTAATTGTAATTGAGTGAATCAGAAGGAATTTGTGTAAGTTGCGTGACTTTCTGCATCCACAAACAAATAAATAAACGAATTTTAAATACAATCAAAAACAAGACATATTCAATTTAGAAACTAATAAATCATTTATATACAATTCAAAGTAATATATATACAGGATATTTTGGTATATGTTACTATGGCAAAGTGTGTGTGATATTTTAGGTTTCGGTATGTCTCTCTTAGTATTTGTATGTTCATTTACAGTCTTTCTAGATTTGTGCTAATATTAAAAATGTCGATATTAAGTATTGAGTGATCAACCTTTGACTGTAATATTTCTGAATCGTTCGAATGTTGATTTTTACTTAATAATGTAGTGAGAATAGTTCACTTTGGATAAGCAAAGTTGTTTTAGGTTTGCTATTTGATGTCCACGGAGTTGGTTGAATTTAAATTGCAAGTGAGTCAGCGTTGATGTACTTTTGCGCGGTAAAATCCTGATTTCGAGTGACGTGGAGTATGTTGGCAATTTCTCTGTGGTTGTTCGTCACTGACTGCTTTAGTCAGTCGGTATTTTCTTTTATATCTTTTGAAAGTCCAAAATCGGCTCAAAGAAGTTTTGGCGCAATTTTGTTTTGCACATGAAACTTTCAGATTATTGTGTCGCTAACCAATGATATTTGTTGATTCGCCTAGTACGGTTTTTTATTGGTCGAAGTTTTCCGTACGTAGGCGTAAGATATAGACTGTTCTGTTACTAGGGGCGATAGGTAGGAAAGGACGAGTCTACAATGCATTGAGAGAGTGAGGTAACCGCTTTGTAGGAGTCACAGTTGCGAGCACGTAGACCCAGAAGGAAGTCCTACTTCGATACTGAATTTCCCAGACTGCATATATATTATTATTGCTACTAACCGCATTTATGGATCTACTAACCGTATTACCAATTGTATTATTACGCCAATACATTTATTTGCTATATTTCATTCCTGCGTTTGTCATTCATTTGAGACCAGATTTCATCTCGGAATCCACAACAATTATATACTACTATATAAAATATATTGTAGAACAGGTATATTGACCTTGACTTGTATAAAAATACGTATGCTGTTGGCACACTGAATGATTTTAAAACCTTAAGTCGGCACATAGTTAGCAAAAGGTTTACCGACTCCTGGATTAAATCACATGGCAACGTTATTAAAACGGTGAGAATATTTTATAGAATTTAAGGCGCAATCACACACACACACACACACATGTGTCTATGTGTGAAAAGTGTGTGTATATAAATATAAATATATATATATATGTGTGTAATATATTATATATATAATTATTTATATATTATATGCACAGTACTTATTAGAAAGCGCTCAATATCAGAGATAGAGCTGACGATCGCAAAAGCGTGAAACCCAGGGTCACAAACTCACATCACTCCAACTTGGTTAATTTCGTTATTGCTGAATATATGATAAAACCCTTCAAGGGGAGAAAGTTCCTCTGACCCGAAATGAGCCAGTCAATTAATTTTGGAAAAGGTACGCAAGCTTCAATGTTTTGGCTATTCTTCGAAATCCAGAGGTCGGCCTAAAACTTTTGGCTTATTTTGCATAAACATACATAAAGTAAAACAGCGTTGTAGCAATTTGTTTCTATTTCATTTAGAAGTGGGTGAAATGTGGCGCTTGAACGATGAGAATATTGCGTTATAAAAAGCCAATTAAAGCGTTCACGTTGGCCTAAAAACAATACGGGATACCAGAAGACATTAATGACCTTGCAACATGCGTGGTCCAGTCTTAAGCTTGTCATACCAACAGTGATAAAGTGCTGCGATTTTAAATTAATAGAAAAGATATTAAAAAAATGAAATTAGCGGGAACGATCTACTGTAGCGACTTCTTGCAAATAATTCACAATGGCGCCAGTAAAGAAGAGCAAGGAGAGATGCTACGGTGTTAAAAGAGTAACTAAAAAGAGGAAATTGTGGAGAGTCATGATCACCGACGCCGTGAAGAGACAAGCCATATAATGTTCATGTGGTTTGTTGACGAGCTCTCTTACTTGAATTATAACATTGACATGATATCTTGTCAAAATATTTGGTTGTGTAAAAAAGAGCAGGGAGAATTGAATTCATGCCTTTTCTAAAAGTATCAATACGAAATGAATAAATACAATTAGATACCGTCGAATTGTTATACATTCACGAAGTAACCTGAAAAGAGACCGGCGTCTGTAGTACACGTTCTGTTCTAATAGTCGTAATGGATTCAGTCAGTTTTGTGCCATGCGTGATACACGTTTAGGCGATCATGACTGACAGATTTTTTCCCGCAGTAGGTTGCCATTTCGTTCTGCGGTAGACCAGTTGCCTTCCAAGGCTATAGAACCCAGTCTGTCCTGCTATTTACCTGCAATTTGTTTCTATTTCATTTAGAAGTGGGTGAAATGTGGCGCTTGAACGATGAGAATATTGCGTTATAAAAAGCCAATTAAAGTGTTCATGTTGACCTAAAAACAATACGTGATACCAGAAGACATTAATGACCTTGCGACATGCGTGGTCCAGTCTTAAGCTTGTCATACCGACAGTGATGAAGTGATACGATTTTAAATTAATAGAAAAGATATTAAAAAAAAAAATGAAATTAGCGGGAACGATCTACTGTAATGGCTTCTCTGCAAATAATTCACAATGGCGCCACTGGCTATTGATTCCAAACAGATGAATTGAATTTGCCAATGGGAGGATATTGAAGCGGATTATTGTGATAAACCATCTTACCGACCGCATTTCCTTGGCTAATCTCCTCCAAAACCTCACCTCTGTCAGCATGTGTTTCTTACGAACAGCCGTAGATATACATATGTGTGTGTGTGTGTGTGTGTGTGTGTGTGTGTGTGTGTGTGTGTGTGTGTGTGTGTGTGTGTGTGTGTGTGTGAAGGTAAATAGATGCTTAAATGCGATTCGATAGATGGATAGATAGATACGAAAGGACAGAGATAGATAGATAGATAGATAGATAGATAGATAGATAGATAGATAGATAGATACGAAAGGACAGAGATAGATAGATAGATAGATAGATAGATAGATAGATAGATAGATAGATAGATATGATTCGATATTTTTTGTTTATCGTCGAATAGCGATACAGTTTCTGATTTCTCTTGCGCATAAAGCAGGTGTAGAATTCCAATCTTTGCAAATAATTCCTTATTCATTGCCTTTTCTGACGGAACAACAAAACACCTCGCACTTGCGTTTGGAGCAAAAACTGCAAAAACGTGTGAAACCGGCGGAACTGTTACCTACACACGAATCTGTGCTGTCCTTACGAATCATATTGTGCATCTAATCTTTAAAGGGAAGCTGTGTAAAACTGTCAGATGTAACCTACTTAACAATTTTATGTGACTAGATAGCAAAAGAAGAGCAAGGAGAGATGTTACGTTGTTAAAAGAGTAACAAAAAAGAGGAAATTGTGGAGAGCCATGATCACGCCGCCCTAAAGAGACAAGTTCATGTGGTTTGTTGACTTGTTCTCTTACTTGAATTATAACATTGACATGATATCTTGTCAAAATATTTGGTTGTGTAAAAAAGAGCAGGGAGAATTGAATTCATGCCTTTTCTAAAAGTATCAATACGAAATGAATAAATACAATTAGATACCGTCGAATTGTTATACATTCACGAAGTAACCTGAAAAGAGACCGGCGTATGTAGTACACGTTCTGTTCTAATAGTCGTAATGGATTCAGTCAGTTTTGTGCCATGCGTGATACACGTTTAGGCGATCATGACTGACAGATTTTTTTTTCCCGCAGTAGGTTGCCATTTCGTTCTGCGGTAGACCAGTTGCCTTCCAAGGCTATAGAACCCGGTCTGTCCTGCTATTTACTTGGGGGAGAAGAAGATGATTCATACCTTTTCCAAGCACGTAAGTGAATGTAATGGATTCGACTGTAATTCGAACTCGGCTCTCCGATTCCTCAATCCGAGCCGCTATCCATTTCTCCACCGTACCTTACAGGAATTATAATCATTATCCACAAAAAATGAAGTAACCCCACGATAAACGATGATTATATAGATCACTATATTGGACTGTCTCCTTAAAGATGAAGACGAGGCTCGAGGCAACGGAGGTATGGTTCTACAGAAGGATGCTGAGGATATCATTGATTGAGCGTGTGAGAAACGATGGAGAGGATGCAAACAAGGAGGAAGCTTATACTTAATATCAGGAAGAGGCATCTGAAATTTCTGGGACACGTAGCGAGAAAGGCGGGCTTGAAGACTCTGATACTCACAGGGCGAATAGAGAGACAAGGGAGGGTAATACATGACATACCTGGCGGGGTAAGTGGATGACAGAACGTGGTCTGCGTGAGATAGCAGAGAGACAAAACGTATTGAGGGCTACAAGGGATAGGGAGGAAGTGGAGAGCCATGATCGCCTACGTCCTACGGCACAAAAAAAGAAAAGAAAGAAATACATAGAATCAGAAAAAGGCAGCGGAAAATTTCTGGCACACATTTGTGATTTGTTTAATTAGAAATGTTATATCGTTAATTTTTCATGATGAACTAATGAATTTGCGTCTGTTGTATTTATTTTCATATTTCCAATTAAATTAAATCCAAAAGGGAACCTTCATCGTAAGGAAAGGATCTTTAAGAAATGAGAAGACTGAATAGATTTTCTATGGATAACTGGGGTAAGAAATGGTTTGTTAATTTTAATTTCTGGGACACATAAGAAAGGAGGGCCTGGAGGATCTGATACTCGCAGGTCGAATAGAGGGGAAAGAGAGACAAGGAAAAGCAACACATGACATACCTGGTGGGCTTAAGTAATTGGACGACAGAACGTGGTCTACGAGAGGACGCAGAGGGACGAAACTTATTGAGAGCCACAAGGGATAAGGGGTAATGGAGAGCCATGATTACCTATGTCCTGAAGGGACATGGTACATAAGAAAGAACCCCTTGTGACTTAATGGCTTTGCATGGGATGTTCCGATCAAAGAAAAAAAACTAAGATAATAAGGATAACATAGACCGAGTGTGTGAGCAACGATGAGGTTTTGGAGATAATACAAACAAGGAGGAAGCTTATGCTTATCATCAGGAAGAGGAAGCTGAAATATCTGGAACACATAATGAGAAAAGAGGGCTTGGAGAATCTGATACTCTAAGGTCGAATAGAGGGAAAAACAAACAAAGGAAAGCAATACCTGATATACCTGGGTGAGGTGGCAGAGGTACGAAACTTATTAAGAGCTACAATGGATAGGGGGAAGAGGAGAGCCATGATCGCCTACGTCCTGAAGGGACACAGCGTAAGGAAAGGATCTTTCAGAAATGAGAAGCCTGAATAGATTTTCTACGGATAACTGGGGTAAGAAATGTTTTGTTAATTTTAATTTCTGGAACACGTAATGAGAAAGGAGGGCCTGGAGAATCTGATACTCACAGGTCGAATAGAGGGGAAAGAGAGGCAAGGGAAAGCAACGCATGCCATACCTGGCGGGCTTAAGTGGATGACAGAACGTGGTCTGGGGGAGGAGGCAGAGGGGTGAAACTTATTGAGAGCTACAAAGTATAAGGGGGTAGTGGAGATCGCCTACGTCCTGAAGGTCATCTCACATAAAAAGAAAAAAGCTTCTCTACCTTTTTCTAACCATGGACCATTTTTACTCTTAGTTTCTTGTTGTTTTTTGTTTGTTTGTTTTTTGTTGTTGTTTTTATTTTTGGTGCCCCCCCCCTATAAACATTCGGTGAAAAAAAAACTTATTTTATCGTTTACTAATAGATAAGTTTAAGAATTGTATTATAGAAATAGTAAATACATATGCTTTATTTTGAAGTAAAACTAATTTAATAAAAATAAACTTTAACAATTAAATTCTATGGAACCTTTATATACACTAGTAAAATAACTCATAATAAACCATTTTAATATATGTGAGTAATTAATAATTTTTTAAAAAGTACACATTTATTCAATGATTGATGCTGCTCTATGAGTTTTTTTTTAATATTCGTCTGTATCGATTTCAATAATAGTCAAAGATCACCTCCCCCCATTTTCCACAATGTCGAGTCTATTACTGCATTAATTAATTTATATTAACATTTCATTTTATTAATATTTAAAATTAATATTATTATTTATTATTAATATATTAAATTAATTTCTATAATAAATTATAATCTTTATATAATTCCCCGTTATATGTATAATCCTTCCTTTATATATCCATCTTAGTTTTTATTCAACTTTTACTATCTAAACATCCGATAAAGTAAAAGGGACGCTAATTTACATTCCTGTGGTTAATGATATTCCGCCAGTTTTTTTTTATATTCATCTCTATTGATATCAATGATAGTTGAAGATCAATGCTTTTGACAATTTCTTTTCTATTACTATATTAATTAATTTATATTGATATTTTAGTTTATTAATATTTAAAATTAATATTATTTTTTATTAATAAATTAATTTCTATAATAAATTATAATCTGTATATTATTTCCTTATGTATATATATATATATATATATATATATATATATATATATATATATATATAATTCCCCGTTTATATATATATATATATATATATATATATATATATATATATATATATATATATATATATATAATTCCCCGTTATATATATAACCTTTCCTTTCTCAGTTTTTATTCAAATTTTACAATCAAAACATTCGGCAGAGTAAAAGAGATGCTAACTTACATCACTTGATCTCATTTTCTGCTAGTTTTACACAGAGTTGTTTTTCTATTTTTAGTATTTTAATATGGCATAGATTACTGTAGAAATTCTAATTCTCAGTTGTAACAATGATTCGTAAGTGAAATTGATCTATGTGGACCCCGAATTTGCTATTTTTATTTTGTGTGTGTGGACTCCAGTAATGTTGCCTGAATCCCCAGGCACCATATCAATCCCGGTTGAGAACGACTGATAGAGGTTGTAGTCAACGCTTTTCTTAAACATATGCTTTTACCTTCGTCGCAAGAGATTCATTAGCGAAAACTATGGGATATAAAGGTACTGGAAATATTGGGTTGTCCATTCTGTTTTTTATGCGAAAATAAGATAAAAAATTTTCAACACAAAGCCATTTAGTTAATCAATGATATAATTATGGTTTTCTTCCAATACCTTCTGCCATCTTTTGGGCGGATCTATTATTCCTTTCTCCAAGTATTTTTCTGTCTTTACTAGCGAAAACTTATTCCAGATCAAACGTTTACATCCTCTTCAGAGCCTTTTGGTCTGTCCATTCATTGAATTTTGAAGAGACTGAAATTGGAGAAAATCTGATCACGCAAGGTCAGGCGAATATAGAAGGTGTGGCGAAACCTCCCAGTTAGTTCCCAATAATTACTACCGCGCCTGCAAAGTGCTATGTGGGCTGGCATTGTCTTGATAAAAGACAATTTCATTACCTATAACAAGTGTCCAACGCAGCTGGTTGATCGCTGCATTTAATTTTTCCAGCTGGTCAGAGTAGACAACTAAATTGATGGTTCAAGTCCGTGAAAAGAAGCCAGTAAAAAAACAACACACTTCCAATGACATTAAATTAAATGCATAACAATCTTCGGGTGAAGTCCTGCTTTTCCAGTTGTTTGTGTTTGTTTGCTCCGCTTCAAAAATGATAGTTTGCGTTTCACATTATGTTATACCGGAACGTACCTATTTTTATTGTTATGACGATAAACTACATCCGCATCCTGGATATGGCGATAAACTACATCCAACAGCAAGGCCTCAGATAATGTTTTAGGAAAAATAATGTTGACAGCTATACGTTTTTGAAACAATAATGTTGCCAGCTATACGTTTTTGAAACAATAATGTTGCCAGCTATACGTTTTTGAAACAATAATGTTGCCAGCTATACGTTTTTGAACCTCCTGGGTATAACGGTAAACTACATCAGCGTCCTGGGTATGGCGATAAACTACATCCGCGTCCTGGGTACTCGGATAAACTACATCCAACAGCATGGCCTCAGATAATGTTTGTGAAACAATAATGTTGTCAGCTATACGTTTTTGAAACAATATTGCCAGCTATCCGTTTTTGGAACAATAATGTTGCCAGCTATGCGTTTTTGAAACAATAATGTTGCCAGCTATACGTTTTTTATTCCATACAAAATAGGCATTTAAAATTCATATAAACTGGATTTGACATTAAATAACCCACAGTGGTTGATATGCCATAAAACCCAAACAAACAAACAATATTTCTATTGTAAATAGACTCTCCCACAGATAAGTAGTAGTAGTAGTAGTAGTAGTAGTCGCCAGTGAAGCAGAGTGAGTTGAGTGAGTCAGTCGATGTCGGACATTAAAGTATCAACCATCACAACTAGACTGCTGCGTCATTAACTCTTATTTCAAGTTCCTAACGTTTTGTACGTCGGATCCGTTTAGGACCGACTTAGCGAAATACAAGCCTCCACTGTGAAAACTACTCTACAACACATTATTATAGACGATCCATTTTTTTTTTTCGTCCTTGGTCATAATTCTCTTCAAAAAAAGGATCTTTTTCTGTACGTTTCTGCCAGAAATCGCTGATGGAAATCTGTTAGGCAAGGTTACCTTCGTTCAATTTTCAATTGATGTGGGACCCACACTTCAGGCCTGCTGATCTAACCAAGTTGATAAAGATGGTTTTCAATAAACTATTTACATATTTGAAGAATATCTGCGAACATCTTCAGATTGGTGTCAACCAACCCCAACATTTTATCGCTGTTAATCTCAGTTGACTAGCCTGAGCATGGTGCATCTTGAAATTCCCCGATTGAAATCTTGAATACCACTTTTGGCACATACATTCCATGACAACATTCTCTCCGTACACAGCGCATATCTTCCTGCCGATATTTGTGGATTTCTTACCTTTTTTAAAATAAAATAACAACATGTTCTCCATTTTCAGGGTGACCCCAAACACACAAAATACAGCCTGTCTTGTCGTATGTTCGCATCGAACAACGTTGAAGTCTCAAAACAGACCAAAGTTAGCTACAAATTAGTGTGCTTGAAGTTTCTTCTTCTTCTATATACTGTGTCTCTTCAGGACATTGGGGATAATGGCTCTCCACAATTTCGTTTCCTTTGTAGCTCTTAATAACTCCCAAACCCAGTTCCGTCATCGATTTGTTCAAGTTCGACAGGTAGCTTATGCCCTATGTTCCTTTTGTCTTCAATCTGTCCTGTGAGTATCAATTTTTTCAAACCGTCTTTCCTCATTATGTGCCCAGACATTTCAACTGTCTCTTCCTGATATTACGTAGAATTGTCCTTTTTGTTGCCATTGTCGACAAAATCCGAACGGTAATTTATAAATAGATTAATAAAAAAAAGGTGCAGATGTCAATGATATAAATGCAGTTTCAAACTTGATATTTGTAAATCCTTTGTAAAAGTCAGGGATCAATTTCACACTCCAACAATATTACGAAAAGGACCCCCACCGCTAACATTATTTTTAAAAATCAATATTTGTTTATTCTGAGTAAATTTGCTGGCTTGAAGATGATCTCATGAATGAATGCTAAAATACAAAAATTATTCCTCGAAAACATTTCCCCTGTATTCGTTTTTGTTTTTTTTTTACGAATGAACCTATCTATTTAAGTAATGCGAAAACATTTTATAATCGACATTAGAAATTAGTATTTATTGTATCCTTTCCTTCTCCCTTAGTGGGAGAAGCTCTTGATTTTGTCTAAAGGCGGGCCTCTCTGAATTCTTTTAAAGATTCGACGATTCCAACTAACATCAGTTAGCCTTTTATTTTGTGTATTTGTTTTGATAGTTTTTTTTAGGTGCATTCTCTCCTCCTCTTCTTACAAATCATCCACAGATTTTTGGATATAACATTTTATAATCGTTAATTTTTATGCCATAGGGTGTTTTTGTAAATCCCCTGAGAGTATTGCGGTATTGTGGCATATGGAGGATTGAATGATGATGGATAAGTTCTTTTGGTGGATATACAAATTGTAATGATTGAATGGGTCGTGAATCTGATTAGCTAGCTATAAGATAGTAAGTGATGACCAGCTTCAACCCCCCTCCCTCCCCCATTTTCGACCTTGTGCCACAATTGTATTTCATATAAAATAAATCTAGACATTAGAAATGATTTTAACTTCCTCTCGGGAAGCTTGGAGAAACTGATTTATTCGATCAGTTCATGCTGTTTGCTATAAAAAAATAAATACGTTTCGATTTCATTAAACTAACATAGAAGCTTCCCTATTGCACATCTCCTTTGTAATCACATGAGAACCTCCTCAATAACATGACTTTTTTCATTGACGAATATGTAACAAAAACCTGAGTTGATAATGATACCATTCCATCATGGCTGAGCCTCTTTTTTTCTTATTTCTCTCTCTTATTCTCAGGATTAAAAAAAAGTTATTGGATAAAGAATTGTCTGGAAAACACATCTGTATGAACACAATTTATAGACATACAAGAACCTTCATAGAATTTAAAGACATTCAAGAACATTCATAGAATGCATAGGAATTTAAGATTCTTCATATAATTCATAGACATTCAAGAACCTTCATTGAATTTATAGACATTCAAGAACATTTATAGAATTCATAGGGATTCAAGAATCTTTATAGAATTTATAGGAAGTAAAAATCTTCATAAAATTTATAGGAATCAAAGCAATTAACATGAATCTTTGAAATATTTCAGCTAAGGTTCGATCAACATTGTACAACAATTTGTATTTTAAATATTTTGAAATGAAGTATTCCAAAAACTAAGCAGGGTAATAAGAAATAGGAAAATTTTGCAAGGAACAAGGAAAAGAATACTGAACTGCTATGTGATATCCATCCCCATGTATGACAGTAAGTGCTGGATAATCTCCTCAAAGATGAAAAGGAGACTTGAAACAAAAGAAATGTGGTTCTACAGAAGGATAATGAGGATACGTTGAATCGAACACGTGAGTAGCGACGAAGTTTTGGAGAAAATGTAAACAAAAAGAAACTAATACTTAACACCAAGAAGAGACAGTTGAGGTTTCTGTGGCACATAATGAGGAAAGAGGGCTTAGAAAACCTAATACTCACGGGACGGATAGAGGGCAAGAGAGGAAAAGGACAACAACGCATAATATACTGAGTGAGCATCAGTAAATAGATGTCGGAAAAAGGTTTCGGAAAAATAACAAAAAGACAAAGTTTATTAAGAGCTACAAGGGACAAGAAGTTGTGGAGAGCCATGATCGTTTACGCCCTACGGCACATAAAGGAGATCTAAACTATTGAATAAGAGCTGTGTTAGTGAGAGAATTTTAAATTCGATTAGTTTTCATCATTAAAATTTAAATTAGAAATTTAATTTTCACACATCCGTGAATATATATATATATATATATATATATATATATATATATATATATATATAAATTAAGGTAAAAAAATATATATATATTAAGATAAAGAAATCTGTTGATGTATAATCCAAGTGGATCCTAGTAATATAAAAATATTAGAACTGATCCACCACAGATATATATATATATATATATATATATATATATATATATATATATGTGTGTGTGTGTGTGTGTGTGTGTGTGTGTGTGTGTGAAAATATATAGAAAATAGGAAGGAACTGGTTAGGTAAATAATCCAAAGTCCCTTAGTATTTTAGTTATTATTTTTAAAAAATAGTGCTCGATACAAAAGTAGAGCATAAATATAATTATTTATTTAAAAATATGATTCCAAATCGCTACATAAGAGGTCTTATGTTTCAAAACAAAGAGCCGAAAACTTCAATATAATCCTTTAAATTAAATTGAGTTTAAATTGGAAAAAATAAATTTTTTATTTTTATTTTTATCTTAAACTCAAAAAATTTAAACGATTATATGGAACGGGCTCTTGTTTTGAAACATGAGACCTCTTATGTAGCGATTTGGAATCATATTTTTAAATAAATAATATATATATATATATATATATATATATATATATATATATATATGCCTTCCATTAGTATGGCTAATGCTAACCTCCAGGAAAGTGGCTCGTTGCACCTTCTCAGGCTAACGTTTTCAGCTGATATGAAGCGAAATGACTATATTGAATCCATTGCTAGGTCAGCGCGAGACAATTTTTTTCTCTCCAGAATCTCTCTTACATATATATATATATATTTATATATATATATATGTGTGTGTGTGTGTGTGTGTGTGTGTGTGTGTGTGTGTGTGTGTGTGTGTCTACAATTCGTCCATGCTAAGAATATTGCAGCTATATATGGTCCGGTGTCACTGCTATTTACTTTGAGCTACTTGATAAAATCCTAAGAAGTATCAGCAATATTATTGGTCCTAATCTGGCGGCTCGGCTTCAGTCACTTTCCCATCACTGTAAGGTTGCCTCCCTGCGTCTATTTTTAAAAATATTTTCATGGCAATTGTTCGGATGAGCTTTTTGCTATGCTACCTGCACTCGATGAATTTAAACGCAGTACTAGACTGGCGTCGAGATCTCATCCATTCACAGTTGAATTGGCTGCAAGATGCAACCGTAACTTCTATGCTAACAGTTTCTTTTCTCGCACTTCACGCTTGTTGAACTCACTTCCGGTTCCACGCTTTCCAGCCAACTTTGATCTGCAAAAATTTAAATGCAATGGCAATCGCTATCTACTGTCCTCCCGATTACTCTTTCCTCTTCCCGTTCATTATTAACGTTTCTATTCCTAATTCTTCCACATCCTGTAACCCAGTATATCTTAGTGGCTTTACTGCCTTGCATGGGGTGATACCGATTTAATATATATATATATATATATATATATGTGTGTGTGTGTGTGTGTGTGTTCATGAAATAAAAATTATAAACGTGATGGATCAATGGCTTTTTATTATCATTATAATGCTCTGTAGTCTACATTGAGCTCTCCCTGGATTTATATCCTCCTTGGAATTATCCCTTCCAGTCACAAACTGGTAAAACGTATAATTATATGTAATAGATATTGTTAGGAGGAATTGAGATAATTATAATTAAGTAATTCATCGAGTCTAAAAAGAAACTTCAACAGAATGCAGTGGACGGCTGTTTTGTCTTTGGGACTACATCAACAGTGCGCATTCACTACCGAGAATTGAAACCCAGACAATTACGTTATCAGGCAAACGTCATACCGGCTGCACCAACTGACCTCGGTGACGAACGGGTAGCAAATCAGACTCGATATAGCGCCGCTCGATCACATATTCCGTGGTGGAACTCATCCGAGTTTCCCTTACCCATAGGACTGTGCACTCACGGACTGTGTGTAGGGGTTAGCGTCTCGAAAAGAGAGAACGGCATGCTGAGTTCGAATTCCAATCGTTACATTTACTTTCGCACAAATACTCGAATAATCCAATGAAAATAATGAATCCATTTTTTCAGATTCGCTTCTCTAGTAGCTATTATTATTATCATTATTATTATCATTTTTATTTTCTTTGATTTCTGGCGTTTACACATTTCTTTCCGGGTTAGGAATGGCATCATGACACTTTCCACTGACAAAAAAATTACATAGATAAAATCCTTCGTAAAGTGTGGGCTGTACTTCTCAGAACAATTGTTGTATCTCTTTGAGGCATGGACTTCCAGGAATCCCTTCAATTAGTCTACTGGAATCTTTTCCAACCAATTCTAGGGCTCCAATTACAACAGGGATTGTTGATGTTCCGATGTGCCATATTTTTGAGATTTCTATTTCAAGGTCATTGTATTTTGACAGCTTTTTGAATATCTTCAAAGATACAATGCAGTCTGCAGGGACTGCCATATCAATAAGGAGGCACTTTTTTGTTTGTGGTCTTTAATAACAATGTCTGGGCGGTTGGCTTTGATTATTCTGTCAGTGTGTATTGTGTAGTACCATAGAATTTTAATAGGTTCTATCTCCGTAAGCGGGTCTGGGTGATGTTCATACCAGTTTCTTTCAGTTTCCTTCCCGTATAAGTTGCAAATTTTCCAGTGCAGATATTAGCCCACTCTGTCATGTCGGGTTTTATATTCAGTGGGTGCTAATATCGTGCAACCTGATACAAGATGATCAATCGTTTCTGCATATTTATCACAGAATCTGCATTTTGGGCTCACACAATATTTTAGTATATGTGTTTGATCATTTCTAGTTAACAAGCATTGGTCCTGTGCAGCAAGGATAAAACCTTCAGTTTCAGCTTTCAACTCTGCACTACGTAGCCACTAATGGGTACGGGTTTTGTCTAGACAGCTTGTTTGGTACGGGCAGAGTATTGGCCATGAAGCGGTTTATCATGCCATCGCTTCTGTATCTGGTCGGTTGCATTTGGCTTTGCTGTCTCTTTTAAGTATTTTGCAGTTTCAGCCGGTGTATTGTGCTGTACTTGCATTTCTGCGTCCATTTGGAATTCCATTTGGAATTTGTTGGCTTCTTTTATTACGGAGTAAAGACGCTTACTACTTTCATGTTCCTTGACGCATACCATCATACAGTCTTCTGTAGTTTCCAAGTATCTTTGGAGGTCAATTGTTGTAGTCTTGTAGGACAGTTCTAGTTGAACTAATCCTCTGCCTCTTTCGGATCTGGGCACATACAGACGCTCAACATCAGCTTTGGGATGATGCATGCGGTAGCAAGGGAGAAGCTTTCTCGTTTTAGCGTCCATTCGCTTAATTTCAGCTATGGTCCAGTTAAGGACATTAAAGTTGTATTGCACCACATGAACAGCCAATGTGTTTATATTCTGTTTTTCTTAGATTAGCTCCGTATTTAGTACCAGACGTACACGCCTGTAGTACTCCTTACTTATTTTTTCCTTCATTTGGTGGTGTTGTATGCCATCTCCCTCGCTAATTTCTAGGTATTTATAAGCGTCATCATGCTCCAGTTCCCTAATCTTTGTGACAAAATCTAAATCTATTAAGGGTGTTTCTGTAATTCTACCTTTCTTGAATGTTACTTTTGCACATTTATCTAATCCAAAGTCCATACCTATGTCGTCACTGAAGTATTTTACAATATTGAGGAGGCCCTTCAACTCATTCCACGTCGGATATTTAGACGGTTGGATATGGCAGTGCCCCCGGTGTAACTAAGGTATAGTTTGATGTTCCACATTCCCATGCTGTGCTTAAGGAAATTTAATGCCACAGGGGAGACTTTGTACATTTACAAAGTCTTAAGGGTTCAAGAATGTGGAACACTATCAAAGGCTTTACGATAATCAATCCACGCTACGCTAAGATTTCTACGTCGTCTCCTTCAATTTTCCAGGATCATTTTATTTATCAGTAGTTGATCTTTGCAGCCATATGAACCTCTCCTGCATCACTTCTGTTCCAGCGGAAGAATGCTGTTTGTTTCGAAAAAGGAATAAGTACGGTTCGTCAGTACAGACGTGATCAACTTATACGTTGTGAAGAGACATGTTATCGGTCTATAATTTTTCGGGTCGTCTGTTTCAGTTGTTTTTGGTATGAGGTATGTAATACCTTCAGTAATCCATTCCGGGATTTTATTGGGATTATTTACAAGCGTTGATAATGTTTTTGCAATAATTTTATGGATAGATGAGAGATGATAAAGCAAGAAATTGAGCACCTTGTCATTTCTTGGAGATTTACATTTTGGGGATTTCGTTAGAGCTTGCCTAACATCATCTGTGGATATATTTTCCCATTCTTGCAGAGGTGTATCCAGCATTTGTTCTTCTTCACGTCGGATCCATTCTGCATTTGGGTTATATTCCTTTGGGCTGCTCCAAATATTTTCCAAAAATGTCTGTACATTATCAATCGATGGTGGCCTTTCGACATGTATAGTTGTTTTTTCCAATTTCCCTGTAAAATCTCTTAAGATCCGTTCGGAATATTTTATTTTGGCGATAGAACCTACAACATTTTTCGTATCGTCTTGTTCTCTGTGCCTTTAGCTGAAGTTTCTGCTTCAGCATTTCCTTGATTGATGGAATGTCAATTAATGTTATATTTCCGCTTGATCTTTTTGCATTTACGTGTGGAAATATTAGGGTTTTTGGTGAGCTCATCTAATATAGAAAGGTCACATCTGATTTGTTTTATTTCTCGTATCAGTTTTGTTTTCCAAGCTGGTTCTCTGTGTCTCTGAATTTTATCCATTTTCTTGGCTCCAAGCTTCCGAGTCGCTGCTAAAGCTGTTGTTAACTTCTGTGATGTTTCCCGGTGGTTTATCTGTTAACAGTGTTTCCAGAGCAGCGTTGTATATTTCCACAATGTGCTTGTTGGAATTCGTCACATGGATTTTGGGGAGCGTGTCTCTGTCTGACAATTTTATGAAAGTTACTCTGCTGAGTATTTGGGTGACGTCGTTTTTCGCTTCGGTGATTTCAGCTTCGTGGTTTTCAAGGAATTCTAACTTAATGTACCTGGAGTCATCTTCAGTGACAATATCTGGAGAACTGCAGGTTGTGTTTAAGGTGGAGTCTTTGATTTGATTTTCTGGGAGATTATTTTGTATTTCATTTGTTTTAGTTTTTACCTCATCCTCTGTCACATCCTCATTCATCTCATTAGAGTTTGAGTGGTGGGTTATAGTATTTTGTCTTATATCTAATTTTATCCTATCTATTTCAGTCTTTGAGAGTCTGTTGTTTCGCATCATGTCCCTACGGACATTGGCAAGCATGTTTGAATTGAGGTTAGGCCTTATATCATTTCCCACCATACTTCTCCATATTTGGTATGTTTGATAGATGGTGTTCTTTGCTGGGTTTTCGAGTGCAGTGAAGAATGATGTCATGACTTGTCGATACTCCATTTCGTTCCTTTTTTTTTTATTAGTCGATTTGGTATTGAGTCACTTGGCCCAAGGTTGGCAATAATCTGGGTTTAGTGACCTAGTGTCTCTTCGTTTGTGGAAGAGTTTGTTCCAGTGACAGATTTTTCGTCCTCAGACTGGTTCCTCTCTGAGGGACGCGGCCTTTGTTGTCCCGGATGACGGCCGATCCAGTATGAAATTTTATTCGTATTCATTGAAATTGGTAGAGATATGCGTTTTAACCTTGATCGCCAAGGGATAATTATGTTCAAGTTACCAGCTTTAGGACGATTCTCGAAGAAGATTCAAGAGTACGCCCAACCAATGAGATTGGTTAGAAATGTGGATTTATTAATATATCGAAGGTGGAATAGTTCATAATAGTGTATGGTATTCAGTAGGGTAGACTATACTAAGTTTTAACTTAGTAAAAGTCGGAGTGACCACTCCCAGGGGGAATATCAGATTTTAGTATATAGAGTTAAAAAAAAAAAATTAAGAAAAAAAATAAATAAAAATAAAAAAAATAATACAATATGATCCTTATCCATGCGCCGCATACATACACATGTACATTATATATATATATATATATATATATATATATATATATATATATATATATATATATACAAGAGAGAGAGAGAGATTAGTAAACATGTACACATATACATATACCCGCACCAACAGAGATATGGGATGCCTAGGAGGAGAGAAAAATAAACTCGGAATCCCGTTTAAGGTCGTGGGGTGGCGGAAAAATTGAAATATAAGTTAAAAAAGGAAGAGAAGGAAAGGGAAATTAAAAGGAAAGAATTAACTTGAGTTATTATCATTATTATTATTATTATTATTATCATCATCATTATTATTATTATTAAGTTTTTCATTCTCACACCAGAAGCGTACTGATTTTCACTAAGATTAAATGCTAGAGGGGTGAGGTTTCCAGCAGTGACAATGATTGATTAACAGCGCCTGCCTTGATGCCCATCCTTTGATTGGATGGAGAACAATGGGCGTGCGTTTGAACTCTGCCATAGGAGATGTCAGTCTTTGACAGAGCCACCCATAACAGACAGGAAGGGTTATGTTCCGACTGAAACGATTGATCTGGAATCTGTCAACCCCTGGTGGAGCTCAAATTCTGTGTCTGTCGACAACCTAAGGCAAATTGGAGCCATGCCAAATGTTACAGTAGCTCCTGGAATTAGTCATTGGTCAGAGCAAGCTCAACCCAGCTTGGGTAAATTCGAAAACATGCAATAATTATTAGCGTTTCTTCAAATCTCTAACATGTTTCGCAATAAACTTTTAGACACCAACACTGATTTGCTTTCGAAAAACACCATGGCATTCATCGCGAAAGAAAAATAAGAAAATCAAATAAATGAAAGATTATAAACCTCTGTCCTCATTGATAGACCTCATTTATATTTGCTAAGTTTAAGTTTGTAACTGCTCCAAGAAGCTGCTTTCGCTGGTTCCCAGACTTCATGAATTTAAGCGTTCTACTAGGCTGGAATCTCGCTCTCACCCTTTCACTGTCGAAACTGTTAAATGTAGCCGTCTCTTCTACTCCAATAGCTTCATGTCTCGCACTTCTCGCTTGTGGAACTCCCTCCCCTCTTCCTGTTTCACTGATAGCTATAATCTCTAACTATTCAAATGTAATGTCAATCGACGTCTCCAGATGCCCTGATCTATCCCCTATCCTTCTCTTCATCCATTCCTCTATCACTCCTATTTGGTCTCACTCCAATTCTCTGTAACCTCTTACGTGCTAGTGGCTTCCCGCCTTGCTTGGGATGAAACGCTTATAAAAAAAAAAAACCTTGTCTGCTACCGTCACACGAGTATAGAGCACCCTGTTGGGATCGAACTCGTTTCTATAGTAATGCTTCGGGAGATTATATTGTTACGACTCAAAAGCAAGGCGTTCTAATCCCAGTCTATTAAAATAGTCGGTCCCTTGTACCGCTCCAGTAAGTATCTGATCCTTCCTGATAGGCTTTATCTTTACAAGAGCCAGATCAAACTAAAAATGGGGTACTGTAGCAGCCCAGTCCTCGCATTTACAAACTTGACAGTTTTCAAAAGCATTTACGCGACCTTGTGAGTGATGAATTATTTTCGACCATACAAAAACCTTCCCCGCAGACGAAATGTCCCAAGCTTCTCGCTACTCTTTCGTTACTCCCTGATAATTTCCTGAAAAAAACTACATTCCTTAATTCCACCAGTTCAGACCTTTACAGCAAAGACACTCCATGTCATCTATACACGGGTGAACTGATCTCTTTGTATTCTAAAGTTTAATTCGGACATCTTCTTTACAAGAACCACAACTTTGTGTGACAGACCCCAAGTGGATACTTCTCTGATAACAATAATCCTGACCTCTTCAAGTCTTGTCAGACATTATATTTCCTAAATATTCTCATAAACTCCACTTCTTACCACCTCCCCTTACACTCATGCAATAACTTCCTTCAGTAGCCCTCTACCTTGAGTGGCTCTTGGGATTTGTATTTACTATCAGCTACGAAGGATAGGAAGTTGTGGAAAGCCGTCCTGAAGGGATACGTCGCTCAGTAGAATAAGTGTTCTCCCAGTGAGGCTTCACCTTCGTAAAAAAAAATGCCCTGTCATACAGGCATATCTTCCAATGAATCATTTCCTTTGATTTCTGTTGTATATTCATTTTCCCAAACAGGTAGCTAAGGTCAGAAATGACTTTTTCCACTGAACATAATTGTAGAGTAGAAATGGAAGGCCTCATTAGATAATGGGGAACTTCCACAGGCAGACATAAGTTGCCTCATCCAGTGTTAGATAATCAGTGGCCAATATATTTGTTGTATCCGTATCTCGTTGGTACGAGAATAAAGTAATTGAAAATTGCATCCACAATTGCCGTTGTGGTTATTTTACAATCATGACAATTTCTACTGAATTTTTTTTTTTTTTTAAATTAAGAGGATCTAAACTTTACATTGATAAAGTCCTTCGTAATGTGTGAGCTGTGCTTGGGAGTACAATTTAAAAATCTTCAGTAGAAGATGAAAGAACACAAAAACAGAATGAAAAAAATCAGGAATCCCTTCAAGGAGTCTGCTAGAACCTTTTCCAATTAATTCAAGGATTCCAACCACAAATAAAATTATTAATGTCCTCATGTAGCCAATTTTTAGATTTCCACTTCAAGGATCCTTGTATTTTGATAATTCTTTGAAGATGTTCAAAGATAGATTGCAATCTACCGGAACTACCATGTCTTTCATCACAATATCTGGGCGATTAGCTTTGATTTTTCTGACTGGGTGTATTGTAAAATCCCTTAAAATTGTAACGTGTCCTATATCTATAACCGGGTCTAGGTGGTGTTCACACCAATTTCTTATGGTTTCTTTCCTGTTTAAGTTACAGATTTTCCAGTGCAGATATTGGCTCCACCTAGTTTTATATTTGGTGGATGTTAATACTCTACGACCTGATACAAGATGGTCAATTGTTTCTAAGTATTTATCACAGAATTTGCATTTCGGGTTGACACCATTATTCAGTATCTGTGCTTGATAATTTCTGGTTAGCAAGCAAATTGGTCTTGTGCGGTAAGAATAAAACCTTCAGTTTCAGCTTTCGACCCTGCACTACGTAACCTCTGATGTGGGTGGGGTTTGTCTACATCAGCAAAATTTAAATCTACTGAGTGTGTTTCTGTAATTCTCGCTTTCTTGAATGTTACATTTGCATATTTGCCTCATCAGAAATCCATTACGATGTCATCATTGAAATATGAGAACTTTTACCTCATTGCCGTTTTTGGCAAAGAGTTTTCAGATCATCCACGTAGACTAATTGATTAAATACTCTCTTGTTTAATTTGTATCCATAGTTATTAGTGTTTAGTTCAGGGAGATTATGGACAAACAAAATAACGGGTGACAGGAAGTCTCCTTGCAAGATATTTTGTCGGATATTTAAGCGACTGAAAGTGACATTGTCTTTTGTATGATTTAGGTTTAATGTGGTTTTCCACAGTTCCTTGCTATATTTAAAGAAATTTACGATCATGGGGGAAACTTTGTACATTTACAAAGACTTAAGGATCCAAAAGTCTTGTACTCTATTAAAGGTTTTAAGGTAATCTATTCCAAGCTCTACTGTTTTCTATCTTTTTTTCCTGCAATTTTCCAGGAGAATTTTATTTATCAGTAGTTGATCTTTGCAAACATATGAACCTTTTCGTAATCCCTTCTCTACCAAGGCAAGAATGTTGTTTTCATCGAGAAAAATGTGTAAGTGTTTCTTTCTAATCTCTTGATCTCAGAGCAGCTCTCTTCCTTCACGTATTTTCCGGTAGTTGTGGGGAGGACACATTCTACTTTGGTTCGTTTTCGGTTGATTCCACCGAAATGGCGTAATTATTTTTTTCTCTCGCCTTTTCTTTCCCTTTCGGACCGATTGTTATCTTCTTGCACATCCATCAAACTTTCCCCTCAATAAAAATCTCACCCTCGAACGCATCGTCATATTGATAGACCTGAGCCAGGAAAAAGACTGAGATTCTTGACATACTCAGTCACTGAGTCTTCGGTTGTGAACCGACCATCCAGATGATCAGTCCCGTATTAAAGGTTATTGTTCATTGATACGTTGACTGAAAATGTTCGGGTACTCACGAAGGTAGCAGACGAGATGCTGGTCCGGCAGAGGCTGAATACAATTAAAGATCTGGTCCATAAGTACGAATTGTCTGTGGATGTGGAATTGGTCGCGTCAAGTTAGAACCTGACACCAGCATGTTAAAGATACAACAGAAGTGATTCAAAATTACCAAGCAGGGGATTCAAACAGAACCTCAGGTATGACCTGCCATGGGAAAACCTTAAACCCCAGTCAAATCATGGGTATTCACCACAGCATTGCATACTCAGGTGTATGGCACACAACATACTGTGTACGAAGAATTTGCTCCTCTATGTCCACATAATATTTTAAGTCAACAATCAGATCCTGCGTTATATAAAAAAATGACCACCAATACATATTTATAATAAAATAACCAACTACAGTGTAACCCGGATATAAGAGACCCGGATAAAAGAGAAATCCGGATATAAGAGAGATTTTCTCTGGTCCCAAATTAGAGCCTGTGTTAATGTATATAAAATAGACCAAACCCGGATATAAGAGAAACCCGGATATAAGAGACTTCTTCTCCGGTCCAGACAACTTTCTTATATCCGGGTTACACTGTATACATTTTTAAAGCAAAATAACCAGTAATACTTTTCATAGTAGAATTACCAAAATACATTTTATAGCAAAAAGACCTACAATACATTTTCTCTGTAGGTTGAAGGCATACAATTGCGCTCAAAATATATTTAGTTCAGTCCATAAAATTGTGTTCAAGATATTTAGCTTTCGGCATTAAATAACCCATAGAGGTGTTGATATGCTGTTAAACAAAATCAACCAACCAAACAACCAATATGAAAGAACTCTTTCAGGACATTAATCCATATAATATCCAACAATTTCTTAAAGAAATCAAACTGTATCCCAAAATAAACGATTTTAAGCGATTAAACAAAACTACAACGTAAATCTCACATATCGCTGCCTTTATGAATTATATCCCCACAAACCTGTATATACACAAAAGCTGGGTATCTACTACCATGTACTCAATTGTGAAAGGAAAATAACATATATTTTATTGGTTCACAGCACAAAAAAAATTACATTTTGGCATTAAATGACCCATAAGGTGTTGATATGCCGTTAAACGGGCGAATCAATCAATCAAATAGATCCTGCGTTGAATGCCAAACTCAGCATCGATCCATTTGCAAAAAGGGAGACTAGAAGTGGGAAGTAACTGGTAACGACTGGATATGGGTGCCACCCACTACGGTATAGGTTACTTATTTGACCCTGACGGATTGCAGTCCAACAAGATTCACTCTATGGTGACCATTGGCCCGGCAAGATTCTTTCAGTGTAATATGTCAAATCTTCTCCAGCCACCATTTTTTTTCATTCACTGTTGTCTCTTCGGTAGGTTTTCTTTCTTCATCTTTCTTTTCAGGTTTTTCTTATCTGCTTCCTCGTCCCATCTTTCTTCTAATTTTATTTTATTTTTCAGTGATATACTATGTCTGATCTTATTATGCATGTCAATGTTTACAAAATAAAATTGCTTTTAATCAACCGATTATTATTATTATATGAAAAATGCATGAATATCCGATTATAATATCTATTATTGGTGATTATGGCAAAAGCTTAGAAGGCAAGTAGAAAGTGGGTAGGAGAAAATTGCATATGTCGGGGAAACTAGCGTATAAATTCAAACGAACCGTAGGTTTTGTTCCTTTTTCTTCATCGCCGCCAAGTTGGATTGATGATGTTTTGGACACAAGAGTTTCCTCGTTCGAGTCTGGGTGAAGGAAAGCGATTTCCATCTATTCTGTTCGTAATCGCTTGTATTACTTGTCGTATTTCAAGAGACCGTAAGAGAATCTTTTCGCCACACTGTCCTTCTTCATAATTACTTGTTTTAAGAACGCCATGTTTTATTAGGCATAGTGGTATTTACTTGACTCCCACCGGGTCAGGATGTGACACAAGGTCGTTTAACGTGGGAGACCCGAGCGTTTCCACTCAAGGGCCACTGGTCCAAAAATGGTCATAGCATGTCCAAGCTGTTCAGAGATTACTCAAAGCTGGTCATGGCTTGTCTTAGCTAGTCCAGGCCGAAGCCGGTCATAACTAGTCGTAGCCGTGATCGAATCTCAGCTAAAGGCCGAGAAACGATCCTTATTTGTCAAAACTGGGCGAAATCCGCCAAAGCGGAAATCGCCACGAGTTTCAAGTAAAAAAAAATTATTAGGCATAGTGCAGCAGACATTTTTATTTATAAATAAATCTAAAAGGTATAATCTACAAAAACATATATTACATGAATACTGTAAACCAGGGGTCGGCAACTCATTCGACCCCCGCGGGCCGGATCGTGTTATAATGACGGGTCGCGGGCCGGACGAAGGCCATTAATGAAAAATTAAGGAAAATTACATATGCAGACCCCTGTCAACCTAAATATTTAAAACCATAATGAAAATAAACATTGAGAAATCAGAAAAACAAAAGTAAATCTAAAATTAAAAAAAAACACCTAACAAAAATTACTTTTCCTCAAGGAACGTCAAAATACTTCAAAGTGAAAAAAATCAACCGAAGTGAAATGGATGAAATTATGACGTGTAGGTTTGAAACTGTTATTGAAAATTGTTCCACAAACGAACCACACACATCAAACAAAAACAAAGCATATATACGCATACATACGAGTACAAATAGTTGCAAACATATACACTTACGTACGTACACATGCGGTATCATCCACACATTCATGTATGTATAATGCGCGTATGTTTAACTGTCTTTAGATTTCTAATACCTCGCATGTCAGTCTCTCCCTGGCCTCTTTCACTTTATCGTTCCTTTCGCTTCTGTTATCTTTTTATGTAGCCAAGGGTCATAACAAATATGTATCCATTATTTGACATTAAA
The DNA here is from genome assembly GCA_903632075.3 of Acanthosepion pharaonis. NCBI lineage: Eukaryota > Metazoa > Mollusca > Cephalopoda > Sepiida > Sepiidae > Acanthosepion > Acanthosepion pharaonis. The sequence continues at coordinate 454,401 of CAHIKZ030002346.1, forward strand.
CGTAGGTAACGCAACTTGGTAAAATAAGTCTCATGAAAGATAATTGGCAGATAGTCTAATATTTTTAGTGCACTGAGATGTGTAGATATTCTATGGAAAATGACATATAACAAATTTCATTTGAAGGTCGTCTCTCATGTTAAAAATAGAGTCATTGGTAATCAGGCTCGCGGGCCGGTCAAATTGCTTTTGCGGGCCGGTCAAAATGCCTTCGCGGGCCGGATTGCCGACCCTTGCTGTAAACTTTACTCCTGAATAAATTATTATTTTAATGTTTTCAAGTTCATATGGTTTCCTTAAAATTCTATGACGCTCATGAGTCTTTTAATCATTGATTTTATTAACTTTTCTAATGTTTTAATTTTAATTAATATTTTAATTTTCTATACGTTACTTTAATATTGTTTTCCATTTTCCATTCCTTGATGAATCTTATTTATCTCTGGAGTTTATATTTTTTATTTTGACCTCTAGAAATGTTTATATATTTGAAAATAAAGAATAAAAATATCAGTAACTATCCTTTATCACGATTTACTTACAATATAGACCAAAAGTTTGGGATAAGCCTCTGGATTTGATAATTAAGTTTAATGCCTTCTTTGATTTATAGGAGCCGATAGTTTATCTTCCGGTTCGTACACCTCTCCGATTTTTTGAACAGGAGTAGCGGTTTATCCCTTGATTCGTGTTTATAATTGGGTTTCCGGTTGCTTCAATTCTGTACCTCTGACGTATCCGCCTGAAATCTAAAATTTTATTCAGGAATTACTACTATTTTTCTATTCCCAATAGGAATAGATAGGTTTGCCTATCGTCCAGTTCACACTCCTATCCGACATTTTGAACAGAAGTAGAGGTTTATACCTTGTTTCCTGTTTAGGATTGGGTTTCCGGTTCCTTCTAAATTCTAGTTCGATTCTATACCCCTAACGTCTACGCCTGAACTCTGAAACTTTATTCGCTAATTAAATCTTGACTTCTTCAAGTCTTTCCTGTTATCTGGCCCGCTAATATAACTCTCTATAGGAACCCTCTACCTTGAGTGGCTCTTAGGTCTTGTATTCTTGGAAACTGAAACTATTTAACCAATTAATGCACGGTGTCGGTTTTGGGGGACGGAGATCACCTAAAATCTAAAAAATCCGACAGCATTAAGATTACTATTAGCCAGAAAGGTAGATTAGGCAATTGCTGGAAAAGATTAATTCCATTATTATTATTATTATTATTATTTAATATCTGATAAAACACTTCAGGAGGGGAAAACTAATCTGGCTCGAAGTGAGCTCGTAAATTTGTTTTGAAAACAGCACCAACCTTTAATATTTAGGCGATTCTTCGAAATCCAGGGGATGAACCCAAATTTTTGGCCTCTAGTCTATTCCCAGGCTTGATGGATTAGTGGTATAACCTATCAGTACAGTGGAACCTCGGTTCACGAATTTAATTCTTTCCTGAAGGCCGTTCGTAACACGAAATGATCGTAAGCCGAAACGATTTTTCCAATAGGAATCAATGTAGAGAAACAAGTCACAGTACAATAAAACTGGAAAAGGAAAACACAACACAACACAACACCCGGATGTAAATAACACGGCGGTCGACTCAGAAATTCTTCCGTTCGGGTTAAGTTGGTTCGATCAATGTTGTTCGAGAACCGAAATTTTGTTCGATAACCGAGGCATTTTCATCTCGAATTTTCTGTTCGAAAATCGATTTGTTCGACATGTGAGACGTTCGTGAACCGAGGTTGCTCTGTATTTATTTTTTTTTTTTTTTTTTTTTTTTTTTTGCTTGTCAATTCTAAAGTTTAAGTGATGCTTGGTCACGTTTTTTGTTTTACAAGAAAACTAAACCTATAGTAAAAACTGAAGTCTATCCCGGTTTTAATCTTAAAAGTTGAAGTAACTTTTCTATTATATGTAATACTATATTATTATACGACGAATATATGAGTCAGTCAGTAATGTGCCATGCGTGATACACGCTTAGGCAATCATATATTTTTCGATACATGACTGACGAGGCAGATTTTTTCCAGCAGTATGTTGCCATTTCTTTCTGCAGTAGACGAGTTGCCATCCAAGTCTATAGAACCCGGTCTGTCCTGCTATTTAACCCATAGCTGGGGGGAAGAAGAAGAGGATTCGCACGTAAGTGAATTTAATGGAAGTGACTGGAATCTGAACTCGGCTCTTCGATTTCTCAGTCCAAGAAATTATTATTCCACCGTGCCTCCTAGATATTATAGTACTATTGTTATATGACTCGATTATTATGTATACTGTTAGTATAGGTGGTAAGGATATTGATCCTAGAATAGGTTTCGTCAAATAGTGAATACTACAAAACTAAACCATTAACCTGAAAACTCGAGTCATGTTCTTAAATAAACCCGTCATTTCGAGACTTTCATATGGATGCAATTCATAGCACCAAACTGATTCAGAAATATCTAAACTGTCAGCTATATACAACTTCCTGGGGTCAATGTTTAAAATTGCTTTGAACGAGTGATGACTGCGGACCTTGGCGAAGATTATCCTTCTACGAACCTTGTGGACTGGCGCTACACAAACACTTAGAAAGAACTGTACAATATAATAAAAAAAAAACAACATCATTTCAGGACTTTCAACAGCAGTAACAACTAAAATGGATAACACATACAACTCAAAGAGAAAGCAATAACAATCAAAATACTGACATTCTACACTACATCAGACAAAAGGTTAGGAAGGAGGTCCCGATCAATATTGATTATGGGAGCGCTATGCGTGAAGGGAATATTTCCTATTTCATTTCCCCCATTATGGGCATTATTCTACCCATCATATTTCCTATTTCATTTCCCCCTTTATGGGCATTATTCTACCCATGATATAATAACCCGTTAATACACGGACGGAACAGAATAGCTCAAAGAAAAGGAATGACAAAGATGCTTTATTCTTAAAGAGATTTTATACAGTTAAGTAATATTGACACTTGCCCAACGTAGAGAAACTATAAAACATACATATACGCAACAAGCAGTGTGAAAATGAGAAAGTGATATAGGGTCTTACTTGCGATAATTTCCAGTAGAAATTCGAACTGCCGGGCGATGTTTCTAGAGAAACCATATTTTCTCCCAACGGGAAAATGGCAAGGTCATGTGATGAGTCTATATATCCAACGGGAATTCAAGCGGGCCGGATTTATCTTCGATGTCTCTGGAGTGGACATATCTCGCAACGAAAAAACGGAGAAGACTTAGAGACGTAGATAATTTCTAAATATCCCAAAGGGAAAACGGCGCTATGAACTTGAGTGCTGCCCCATTGGCAGCTGACGAGCAGTCCGACTTCAGGCAGTCGAGAAGATAGGGCTTATTGCTGCGATCATAAAAAATAAATAAAAATTAATTGTAGTGTCAAAAATTATAATAAAATAATAATAACAATTGCAATTATCATTAATTCATTCATTCTAAAACAATGAGAATCGACCACACTTTACACACGCACACACACAAACACGTGGCGTTCTCACCATCGGACAAACAGTTCACACGGACAGGTCGTAAACAAGTGCAGCAACGAAAATGTTGTCTCCTTTTACTTTCCAGGCCATAATAGTGACATTTATCTCTTAGCACTTAACAGAAATACAAGAAAAAGAAGATAAGAAAACCACAGACATTTTTCTAACTAACTTATCTGGGTACTCATTACATATATCTATTTGAGAATGTCTGTATACACTTATTCTTTATCTTATCATTCTGACGAATTCCGATCCATATTTGATCTACATTTGAACCCAAACTCAAAATTTCCCTCAGTATTACTGCCCCTCATTTTGTCTCCAACACAACATAACAACCAGATAATAAATAATACTCGTTTTGTTGCTTCCACGTTTTACTCTTTCTCATTTTTACATTTGTTTTTGTATATATAAATGTTAATGGGGATATAATTATTTATTCTGTGTTTTAAGTTCCCGACATTATTAAATATTCATTTAGGGTAGTTAGAAATACAGACAGTTCAAATTGGAGACGATTCAATTTCTGAGACATAGGGACACTTTCAAACACGAATGTATGTATACATAGCTTTTCAGCTCTCTGTCTTCTTAACACTAAACAAAAAATATTATTAATTCGAACACAAAAGTGGTACCTACTGACAAGGGAAGTTACTCTGTTGTTTTTATTATTGAGTTGTCTTTCCTGAGGAGACTAGTTTATGCAAGGAGTTTTCTGGTTAATATCTTGCTCGGAAGGGAGAAATGTATTTCGCTAATACGAGATGAATTAATATAAAGTTTTTACAATATTTGTTTAATTATCAAACTTTTACGATAAAGAAAAGATGCCTAAAAATTAATTGTTCTTCATGATATCTCTTAATCATGTGTACGCTCTGACAAGGGAAGTAACTCTCATCTTTTTATATTGAGTTATTTTTCTTGAACTTAAAACGACACTTTCTGATTTTACACGCGTTTACATTGTGTCTTCCGTCTGATATCAAGTCATTTCATATTTACAGAATGTATGTTAATTTAAAAATGGTTATTATCATATGGTTTTTTTTTCCAAGTACCATCCTCGATTGATCTACTACGGCGGTTAACATAATGGTAAAGAATCCATTCATCACCAGTAACAAGCCTTTAGTGATGCTGCAAGTATTGTTGGCTAGGGTCACCGTGAATATAATAAAGAAGGAAGACTGTGTTCTTGTAAAACAACACCTCACATGAATAATGCACAACAAACACGAGAGAAAAATAATGAAGCTCAGTGAACATTAATAAAATATTGTATTAACAATGATATAAAAATATCAACAATAAGTATAAAGAAAGTTGCTTCCCTTCTTCCGTAATAAAAAGGGTAAGTTTAGCTAATTAATGTTGAGTACAATATTGAATGTTATTTAACTACAAAGTTCAATTGAAGTCTTAGCTAAATAAAGAATAGTTCCACAGTGTTTTATCAGTGTAGAAAAATGTAATGTTCATGAGTGATATCAATAGGAATTAGTATGATTACTCGATTGAGTGATAATTAAGAATTAAAATGTCAATATAGCGCCGTGCCTTATTTTCCAAGAATTGAACTGCTGCTGGCTGTTGGCTAACAGCGAGAGGGTTTATATAACGATGCATAGGCTCCAGCGAGCTTGGCGCCAAAAATATAGAAAGATACTAAAATACGCGATTGGTCAGGAAATGGACCAATCCGTGATTTTAGAGAAAAATTCAAATTACGTGCGATGGCAAAATTGTCATATAATAAGTATCATATATTTCCGAACCAATGACATTAAAGAAAGCGGAGGAGGGGCACATGTAAGTGACCACCACAAGCCTGTCTAAAACAATAAAAAAAAAGGCTCTGGAAGTTGTCGGGTAAGCAAGGACTCGCAACAGTCGATATTTTATTGGTGATTCTGTCGGAGTTAGCTCCTCCTTAATTTCCTAATTGTTCACTAGGGGACGCTCTCCCTACACTATAAATATTAGGCGACTTTTTGCCTCGCTCTCTTTTTTCTGCTTTGCATTTCAGCGGACACATTTAAAAATGTGATCTCTCGTAGAGATCCGTGTTTTCGCCCACTTGTGTGAAAACGCCATGAAACACACATACACGTGCGTACGAACATTTCACCAAAATACAAACTCTTTACGTTCACACACAAACATAAATGTGAATGTCTATGTCACTTGTAAAGTTGTTGTTTAATACATATATTTGTTTATATATATATATACTAGTAATAATCTTATAAGTATAAGAAATTATACTCGTCCAGAAAACCTTCTGTGTCTTGCAAATAATCAAACCAATACCAAAGGGAAAAAAGGTGTAAAAAAAAAGAAAAAACATCAGCCGAAAATAATCGTCTAGCATCCAAGTCCAAAGTTCAAAGAAAAAATATATTTTATATATATATTAAGAAATGGACAAAGTCCGACAATTTATTAAAGACATTTTTATGTTTAACATTCTTTTTATAGATACAAGTATTTTAGTAAAGTATTTTAGTCAAAGGACGAATATTTTCTATGAAAATTTCTCGGACATTCAGGCCGGTAAATGTTATTTAATACTGTTTATTATAAACAGAGCATTTACTAAAATACTTGTATCTATAAAAGAATGTTAAATATAAAATGTTTTTAAATATAATATATATATATATATATATATATATATATATATATATATATATCGGTCTTGTTTGTTTTCTTTACCTCTTCGGTTGGATTCAACTTGAGTCCGCCGTATTTTCTTGTAGTTGGACCTTCTTCTAGCAGGGAATAAACGCATGTGTTCTTAATTCAACAACTCGTAAACCCACACGGTCCTCTACATTTCTCTGGAGGCAACTTGTACGGGACCCATTTTCCAACCGCTGAAACCATTCCAACCATTTTCCATTCGCGTACAACTGTTTTATGAGTAAGATTAGATTTCTCACTAAGTTCCTTGTCCGAACCTAATATAACAGCGACTTCCAACTCTGATTCAATTTCTTTTGGGGCAACTCTTCCTTGGCTATTCCTCTAGATTAAATTTCCCAGTTTTGAAACGGAAAATCACCTTTTGCTGGTGGTATATTGACCCGCACAAAGATATTGAATGAAGGAAGATGACAACAAACGTAACGAAGACTTGAGTAATATATATATATATATATATATTGCCAAGTTTATTTTCGTTGAAGAAAATACATCGAAAAAAATAAGGTTATAGTGCGCTAGGCAAAAAAATATCTCTGCATTCTCATGTAGAGGCTGAAAATAGCGTTGTCATTGAGAAAGAGAGTTCTGGTAATCGTTGAAAAGCGTTGTCAAGAAAAATACACTTCAGTCATTCTCTCACAGACTTGATGTGTCTTCCCTCTGTCTTTTCTACAAATATTTTCATGGCAACTGCTTTGATGAGGTTTTTTTTTTCCCTGGTGCTCTAAATACATGAATTTAAGTTTGCTACTAGATTGTTACCAATATTCCACCCTTTTACTGTTGAATTAGTTAAATGTAACCACAATTTCTACTCCAGCAGTTGCTTTTCTCACACTTTCCCCCTGTGGAACTCCTTTTCGTTTTCCTTTCTTCCCTGATAACTAAAATCTTCAAAAATTTAAATGCAATGTCAATCACCATTTTCTATCTTATTGAAACCCAGTTCAGCATTTATCCTTTCCTCAGACCCCCTATACTCAGTCTTTTCTCCCTCCTTCACTCTCTGTAACCCCAGGCGTACTAGTGGCATGCCCGTTTTTCTCTTGGGGAGGTGAAATGATTTTTAAAAAATTACAGTTTATCACATATCGTTGCTGCTGGTGAGGATGGCTGACTTAGAGCTAGAGGCCTGTTCAAGCTGCTGATGATGATGATGACGATGGCTGGCTACTGCAACAGGTACTACACTTTGATCTTAGGTACCCGAGGTCGCGGGTTTTTAATATTTAACAGCCACCACCGCCCATAAGGGATGTATGTGGCACAAGGCCGAGTTTACCGTGGGTTCTCTGAGCCAAAAATATTCCCTTTGAACCCGCATAAGCGGGTTTCGAGTCTGTTTACCTCCCCGGACGAAACTTTGCGCTTCGGCAAAGCCTCGTTCGGGTTCCTCCCTGCTCAAGGCACAGAGTTCGACAGTAACGAACAATCTATTCGACAGTTAGCGGGTTGTTGTTTTTGTTATATCTTTAAGCCTTTTCATATATAGAATCCATTTTTTTTTTTTTTTTTTGTTTTTTTGTTTTTTTTTGGGGGGGTTGTTTTTTTTTTAATGTGGGAGTGCCGACAGGATACGACACATTTACAACTTCATTCACTTTTATTGGATGAAAGAAGTTGCAGGAGACGCACTGGATGGATTTTACTTCTGGACTTGCGTTTAATACCAATATAGAGTAAAACATTCCTAATGTATTCTTTAGTTGGGATTAACCGAACTATATTATAAATATTACTCTAATAATCTGTAAGAAAAAGGACATAAATTACTCATGAGAACATTAAAAGACAGTACAGAGAGGCAATACTTTAATAAATTTTGTTCAACATCTTCAAATCAAAAATCGGACAGAACTTTCCTTCCAACCTGATATTAAATACATTCCTAATCTTAAAGAAGATTATCCTTCAACGGACCTAATAGACTGGCGCTACACAATCACAAACGAAGAGTTTTACCAAATAGCAAAAACTACATCATTTCCAATAAAAAACATAAGAGAAAATAATAATATAATCAAGCTATTAACTTTCCACACTATCAAAAACAAAAGGTTTGGAAGGAAACTTCCATCAACACTAGAAAGAGGGAAAACGGTTCCTGGAGAAGTTTAATTTTTTGGAAAACCGTTTTAAGAAAAAGATTATAAATTTCAAGACAGTGGCGCTAAATTTTCAGTTAATGAATGCCAAAATTTTTTGCATGGAAACGGTTGATCTCCCCTCTAGCATTGGATTATAATGGGCAAAGAATCTAGACCATGAAGCATGGTTGTTGACAATGAAAAAAAAAAAAACAGAAAATGTCTGTTCTTTTGAGAGTTGGATTTTGAGGAATGTCAAGAACCGCAAAGATCTTTCCGGTTCCGTCTAAAATCTTTTCATTATCTTTCACACGTTGTAGCTGTTTAGTTGGTAAGGATGTACAAGTCGTGTTATAGTTATCGGCGGTGAAAGTGTAATCAGCATGCTGTGTTCGAATTCCGACGAGTCCTTTCAGTTCTCTTTGTATTAATGCCCTTGGAAAAAGGAAGAATCAATCTTCCCCGAAACATGGGCGACAAACTAGGCTCCTTTGTCTTTGAATAAAGGAGAAGAAAAAAAAGCTCGAATTCAAAACCAGCCCAGAGATGAAAGATCTCCGTCAGGGGACCTTGTATTATACACACCCACTGCTGCTACGGTTGGAGCACGTGTGATGCTCTATGACTCTAATGGGTTACGGGATACGGGATTGTAATTTTGTCACACAAATACAAATAAAGGATGTAATTGAGTTTGTTAAGTGGTTGAGATAGTTGTGTATTTATCACGGCTAGGACCTTGTTTTCTTAGAAGAATGACGCTATGTATTATTCCAATCATATATGAGTTATAAAACTACATTACAAACTGTAAGTAACCGGGATGTTATACTAACATCTATAATGACGCATTTTCAAAATGTTTGATTTTCCTCTTGTTTGCAGATTTTCATTGCAACAGTCCAAGCGTTACGTTTTCATTTTTGTCTAATAAGCAATTATTTCTTGGTTTGTGTTTCGTTTCAGTCGACTGACGCTTATCAAAGATTCATGTCTTTTAGATCCGCATAAGAGAAGTAATTAAAGACATCAAAGAAAATAGGTTTATTAGAACGGATGATGGAAACTGGAGGCCGTAAAAGGAAAGGAGAAAAAGAAATGGATTACAGAAGACAATGTGGCGGGGGTGAAGAAAGAGGGGAAAAAGGGAAGTTGAAGAGAGTTTAAAACGGGAGAAAAGATAGCACAGACGGAGAAAGAGAGAGTGGGAAACGAACGTGGAGAAAGGAATATATATATATATATATATATATATATATTATAAATTAATTGATTTAAAATATGGTTTTTTCCGCTACACAGTTCTAACCATGTTTCAAAAATGGAAGCTAAAAGCCACGAATTTAATTTTGCAATTAAATTAAAGACATTAGTTCCATTTCATCCTCAAGCGAATTTTGGAGTAACTTTTAAAATTACTGGGTTTTAAAGACACAGCTAAAATCACGTTTCCATGGTTACAGATAAATCTACTTCAATTGGACAAGGGTTGTCTGGGTTTTCCTTATGTCTGTATCATTGTATCGGTTATTAGCTACATTTTGGTAAGGGGTAGGGATGTATTTTTCAATGAAAACTGACACCCGTTGAATGCATGTCGTCTGGATTTTTTTTTTTTTTGTCCAGTTGAAGTAGATTTATCTGTAACCATGGAAACGTGATTTTAGCTGTGTCTTTAAAACCCAGTAATTTTAAAAGTTACTCCAAAATTCGCTTGAGGATGAAATGGAACTAATGTCTTTAATTTAATTGCAAAATTAAATTCGTGGCTTTTAGCTTCCATTTTTGAAACATGGTTAGAACTGTATAGCGGAAAAAAACATATTTTAAATCAATTAATTTATAATATTAATGCTCTGTAAATTTACATCGAGCACTATTTTGTAAAAATTATATATATGTGTGTGTTAATTTTTATCAAGAAACAGACAACTTTAAGATTTCATGATATAATTTATAATTTATTTCCCTAGGATCGAAATTCGATTCTAATTCCTTGGATCGACCATTTTCATACAAATAAATGACAAATATTTCAGGCATAAATAGAATTAGGTATTATCATTTATAATTTATGCACGCATTTGTTTGAGGAGGCAGGTTTAGATTGGTGGCAGGAGAGGTTGAAGAAGATATATATCCCTCGAAAAGGGATAAGATGATTGAGAGAGTGGAAGACGAAAGACAGGCAACCAAAATTAAGAAAGGAAAGAAAGAAATAAAGAAGGAAAAGAGATAAATGTATTCACATCCATCTTAATAAAGAGGCATATAATAACAATGGTGGTAGTTTGATATGCTCACCTATTTATCAAGTTTAAGAGGAACGTAGAAACAAAAGTAAAGAAAAAAGACAGAAAGGACAAAATATATAGAGAAATTAGACAGATGATATATATATATATATATATATATATATATATATATATATATATATATATATATATATATATATATATAAAGGCTCAAACACTAATATTCCAGGGATATAATTTATTACATTGGAATCGTAATCACGATCCAATTCATCGGACCTACAAATTCAAAAAGAAATCGGAAAATATAACTCCGGGTATAAAAACAACATTTTAGTGAGAGTGTATGTGCTTGAGTGGGAAAAAAGTATGAGAGGGAAATGTATGAAAGCTCTAGAGAGTGGTGTAAATTACCTCTCTCTCTCTCTCTCTCTATATATATATATATATATATATATATATATATATATATATATATATATATATATATACTCAAGTATAGGATTGGTGTACACGGAATAAATTCCAATAACCAACAAATACTATTCTTAAAAGAGTGCTCAATACAGAGTAAGGCAAATATAATCATTTATTCGAAAATTATAACAAAAAAAATGTTATAAAATCACTACAAAAGTAGCCATTTTGTTTCAACACTTCTGGTGTCTTCCCATGTGACCTTGAGAAGACACCAGAAGTGTTGAAAGAAAATGAATATTTTTGTAGTGATTTTATAACATTTTTATGTTATAATTTTCCAATAAATAATATATATATATATATATATATATATATATATTATAAATTAACTGATTTAAAATATGGTTTCTTCGCTACATATTTTAAATCAGTTAATTATAATATTTATGTTCTGTAAATTTACATTGAGCACTGTTTTGTAAAAAAGAATATCAATAAGAACACCGGATTATATGTCTTACTGTTCTTTCTTTTTTATTATAATATATATATATATATATATATATATATATATATATATAATTGTGTGAAGAAAGAGGGAAAGTGTAAATTAGAAAGATGAAGACAATTGGAAAGCGTAAGAGAAACGTGTCAGAATAAGGTAGAAAGAAAAAGATAGTAGGCATATTTCACGTCGTATAACGCACACTTTTTTCAATCATATTCTCATCGTTTCTCTCTCACTCACAGCTCTCTCACTTTCTCTCTTTCTTTCGTTCTCTCACTCTCTTCCTCTTTTTCTCTCTCTTGTTCTCTCTCTCTATCTCGTTCTCTCTCTGTCTCTCTCTCACTGTCTCTTTCACTCACACACTCTCTCTCTTTATCTCTCTCACCTCAGACCGGGATCGTGATAGGACGCCAAAATTAGCGCTCCTTGCAATAGGTACACATGACATAGACAATACACTTCACTCACTCTTTAATTACCAATAGAGTAAGTTAAGCTTTTTCTTCCGATAGAATAAATATTTCTATCTCTTTTTGTTTTCATTTTTTTCTTTCTCCATCTTCTCGACCAAATCAAAACATTTCGTTCCTTTGTGAGCGGACAATGGGTCTTCCCCAGTGTATGTCGATGCAAACGAAAACAGAAACCCAATGGGAAGTGACTGAACCCGACAGTGAGAGCAGAAAAATAAACGCAGAGTATTTTTACAATCATACAAACTCCCTTGTGACAGTAAATGTTTTATAACATATCAGACAGCTTAATAAGCAAACAAATGTGATCACGAGTACCATTCCTGCTTGTAATTGTTATCCAATTATTAAAAAAAAAATTAGACAGAAGTAAGTGGTAATATAGACTCTATGAAATTCTGAACTCGATTTTCAATCGATTTAATTCATAAGATGAACATAAAAATACAGCTTCAGCCTATTCCATAAGATTTTTTTTTAATGTTTTATACATAATTTATTTGACAATCTTAAAAAGACAACCATGCTCTCAATGTTGACCTTATGCTTCCTTGGAAATATTCCACAAATGTTTATTTTACAGAAGACACCTGTCGCGTTAATTTTTTGGTGAACCGTGACAAAATGCCTCATCTCTGAAATTTATTTCACAGAATATTCTCTGATCTTTTATAGCGAAATTCACAAAACCATTTTGCTACATGGTAATGGTAACGCTGAAAATAATCGTTACCATACAGGAAACATTCGGCATTCTTTGACCGGAAAGTTGGCGTTATATTTATTAGCGTTGACATTTCTAAAATATTTTTCTTAAAAACAGTTTTTCTTTGGAACTAGAACAATCTACTCCGATGGACGAAATAAAGGGTCCAATTCAAAATTCTAATCACCTGAAGAAGGCCGGAGCGTACAGCGGCCGAAACATCGTGAATAATGCAATAAAAATGAGGACAACAGTCCAAACAATGTAAATATTGTAAACGGTTTTTTTTTCGAAAAAATAGACTTCTCAAGAATAGGTTTATCGTTCTTTCCAGTACTGATGAGCCCTTTCTTCCTAACCTTTTGTTTAAGCTGTGTGGAAAGCCAACATCTTGATTTTATGATTATTTTCCCTTCCAGTTACATGTGCTACCCTCTTTTTTCTACTGCTGTTGGAATCGCACAAGGGAGTGTTTGATGTTTTTTTAATTATTTGCTAAAGCTCTTTGAGACTCGGTAGCCCGAGTCTATAGAGTCTGATGAATGATGGTCTACGTTAAGGCCTAAAGTATTCATTCGCTTCCAGTCAGTTTTAATCACTGATCCGAGAAAACTGTTGAATATAGATTATAATTTACACATTATTGGGCGAACTGGATATCCATAGAAGAGTCTAGATCAAACAAATCTAATTTAGGAACATCACTCTAGTTATAAGACCGTGGAATGTTTCAAATATTAAACGTGAATTACTGTTTCTACTGAAGAAATCTACCAAGAAAAGCATGAGAATGTGAATCAAATATTAATTGATAGGGGTTTATCAGTGATAATGCTCCATCACGCGTAAGGCTCCATCAGCGGTAAGGGAGTATCAGTGATAAGGCTCCATCACGCGTAAGGCTCCATCAGCGGTAAGGGTCTATCACTGATAAGCGTCCATCAGTGGTAAGGGTTCATCAGTGATAAGGCTTCTTCAGTGGTAAGGGTCTATCAGTGATAAGGCTCCATCACGTGTAAGGCTCCATCAGCGGTAAGGGTCTATCAGTGATAAGGCTTCATCAGTGGTAAGTGTCCATAAGTGGTAAGGGTCTATCAGTGATAAGCGTCCATCAGTGGTAAGGGTCCATCAGTGTTAAGGGTCCATCACGCGTAAGGCTCCATCAGCGGTAAGGGTCCATCAGTGATAAGGGTCCATCACGCGTAAGGCTCCATCAGCGGTAAGGGTCTATCAGTGATAAGGCTTCATCAGTGGTAAGTGTCCATCAGTGACAAGGCTCCATCACGTGTAAGGCTCCATCAGCAGTAAGGGTCTATCAGTGATAAGGGTCCATCAGTGATAAGACTCCATCACGCGTAAGGTTCCATCAGCGGTAAGGGTCTATCAGTGATAAGCGTCCATCAGTGATAAGGCTTCATCAGTGGTAAGGGTCCATCAGTGATAAGCGTCCATCAGTGGTAAGGGTCCATCCGTGTTAAGGGTCTATCACATGTAAGGCTTCATCAGCGGTAAGGGTCCATCAGTTATAAGGCTCCTTCAGTGGTAAGGGTCCATCACGCATAAGGCTGTATCAGCGGTAAGGGTCTATCAGTGATAAAGCTCCATCTTTGATAAGGGTTCTTCAGTGGTAAGGGTCCATCACCCATAACGGTCTAACAGTGATAAGACTCCTTTAGTGGTAAGTGTCCATCAGTGATAAGGCTCCAGCTGCGGTAAGGGTCTATCAGTGATAAGGCTCCGTCAGTGGTAAGGGTCCATCAGTGATATTGCTCTATCATGCGTAAGGCTCTATCAGCGGTAAGGGTCCATCAGTGGTAAGGGTCCATCACGTATAAGGCTCTATCAGCGGTAAGGGTCCATCAGTGATAAGGCTCCATCACGCGTAAGGCTCCATCAGCGGTAAGGGTCTATCAGTGATAAGGCTTCATCAGTGGTAAGCGTCCATCAGTGATAAGGCTCCATCACGTGTAAGGCTCCATCAGCAGTAAGGGTCTATCAGTGATAAGGGTCCATCAGTGATAAGACTCCATCACGCGTAAGGTTCCATCAGCGGTAAGGGTCTATCAGTGATAAGCGTCCATCAGTGATAAGGCTTCATCAGTGGTAAGTGTCCATCAGTGACAAGGCTCCATCACGTGTAAGGCTCCATCAGCAGTAAGGGTCTATCAGTGATAAGTGTCCATCAGTGATAAGACTCCATCACGCGTAAGGTTCCATCAGCGGTAAGGGTCTATCAGTGATAAGCGTCCATCAGTGATAAGGCTTCATCAGTGGTAAGGGTCCATCAGTGATAAGCGTCCATCAGTGGTAAGGGTCCATCCGTGTTAAGGGTCTATCACATGTAAGGCTCCATCAGCGGTAAGGGTCCATCAGTTATAAGGCTCCTTCAGTGGTAAGGGTCCATCACGCATAAGGCTGTATCAGCGGTAAGGGTCTATCAGTGATAAAGCTCCATCTTTGATAAGGGTTCTTCAGTGGTAAGGGTCCATCACCCATAACGGTCTAACAGTGATAAGACTCCTTTAGTGGTAAGTGTCCATCAGTGATAAGGCTCCAGCTGCGGTAAGGGTCTATCAGTGATAAGGCTCCGTCAGTGGTAAGGGTCCATCAGTGATATTGCTCTATCATGCGTAAGGCTCTATCAGCGGTAAGGGTCCATCAGTGGTAAGGGTCCATCACGTATAAGGCTCTATCAGCGGTAAGGGTCCATCAGTGATAAGGCTCCATCACGCGTAAGGCTCCAGCTGCGGTATGGGTCTATCAGTGATAAGGCTTCTTTAGTGGTAAGCGTCCATCAGTGATAAGGCTCCATCATGCGTAAGGGTCTATCAGTGATAAGTCTCCTTCAGTGGTAAGGGTCCATCAGTGATGAGGCTCTATCAGGTGCAAGACTATTAGTGGTAAGGGTCTATCAGTGATAAGGCTCCATCAGTGATAAGTGTGCATCAGTAGTAAGGGTCCATCACACATAAGGCTTTATCAGTGATAAGGGTCCATCAGTGGTAATGGTCTATCAATGGTAAGGCTCCATCACGCGTAAGGCTCTATCAGCGGTAAGTGTCTATCAGTGATAAGGGTCCATCAGTGATAAAGCTCCATCACGCGTAAGGCTCCATCAGCGGTAAGGTTCTATCAGTGATAAGGCTCCTTCAGTGATAAGGGTCCATCAGTGATAAGGCTCCATCACGCGTAAGTCTCCATCAGCCGTAAGGGTCTATCAGTGATAAGGGTCCATCAGTGGTAAGGGCCAACATTCTGGTATTCGTACCAACTTCTGCAGTGTGGAATCATTCCTCTTCGAAAAGTCTCCGGATATCCTAGCTCTATCCGAAACTAATTTTAACTCTTCAATCCCCTCCTCTGATTCATCGCTTCTTTGCTACCTTTATTTCCTTATAAAGAACTAAGGCCTGAGATTTTATGTCCGCGAACATATCCCGCTGGTTATGGAACTTTCTCTTGAATCTCCCCACCATTCTTACATGTGTCTCCGTCTCTCTCAAATTAATCACTCTTTTCTTTTTCAACCGTTCCCCTTCTTCTCAAGACTGTTGCGTGCTAGATAGTATTTCTGATAATATAGACAAGGCTAGCTCCCGTTTTCAAATATATTTGTGTTCGGTGATTTAAATGCCAACCATACCGGGTGGCTTAAACACTATGTCACTGACCTTGCTGGCATCCAAACCCTTAACTTCTCAATTACTCTATCTCTCACGCAAGTGGTTGACTTCCGCAGTAACCCTGACGGACACGCTTCACTTTTCGATCTCTTTTTTACCTACTCCCTGAGTAATACGTAGCTTTACCCTCTTGGCATCTCCGATCATGCGGTTGTGTCTGTAAACATCTCCTTCCGCTCCCCCACCAGACAAGAACCTCCTACCAACAGAATATCTTTCTGTTATCAACGTGCAGATTGGGACTTGTTTCCTGACGTCCCTTGGAATTAAATTTTTAATCATCCTGTTCAAAAATGCGCGTCTGAGATCTCCTCCTGTGTGAAAGCTGGCATCGATGCTTACATTCCAGCAAGGAAATACCAAGTTAAACCGCATTCATCTCCTTGTATCTTACCTACATGTTCGGCCGCTATAGCCCACAGGAATCACATCTTTCGGCCGTACTAGAGATACACGTCTGATTGCAAACTTGTCCTCAAAGAAGCGAAGTTACTGTTTGCTGATAGAATGAAACAATGTATAGGATCTCGCAAAATCGGTTCGAGAGATTATTGGCGAATTTGCAAGAGTGTGTTGAACAATAGAAAACCTTCAATCCCTTCTCTATTCAATCAATTCGAAGTCCTGACATCTACAACAAATAAGGTTGAATGCTTAGCTTGGAAATTCTCTTCCAAACCAACACTTGACTCAAATTTGACTCCAACATTTTGACTTCCAAACTAACTCAATGGCTCTAGATATCTCGAAGGCGTTGGACAGGATTTGACATGCTGGTCTTCTACATAAGCTCCAGGGCTACGGTATTACTGAACGACTGTTTGATTTAATCCAATCGTTCCTGAAGTGGTTAAGCATCTTATCTCTCACGACTTAATCTCTGATATAAAATATGGATTCCATTTTGTCAGGTCTGCCGCTGATGTACTTAAGGCCATTACTGAATATGTATATCAAACTCTTGATAATAACGGAGAAGCTCGAGTTGTGGCTCTAGATATCTCGAAGGCGTTGGACAGGGTTTGACATGCTGGTCTTCTACGTAAGCTCCAGGGCTACGGTATTACTGAACAACTGTTTGATTTAATCCAATCGTTCCTATCAAATCGTGAAATCCAGTTCACTCCAAGCTCTACAACTATTTCTTCGCTGCTTCCTGCTTTCCAACTTATTAGAAGTCCTCCTCTGTAGTCCCTGTTTTTAAGAACCCTGAAGAACCTCCTGATCCCTCTAACTATCGCACTATTAGTCTCCTATCAAATCGTGAAAGGAAGGTCGTTTTGAACAGGTTCGCTTCCACCTCCTTTCATACTAATGTTGGTGTCCAGCTATTTCTGATCTTCATCACTTCCCAATTAGGCATTTATGCTGATGATACTACCATTTATTTCTGTCTCAATAGAAAATCCATCAGAGCTCACAAATTTCACGTGACCGATGCTCTTGAAAAGGACTTCCAATCTGTGCTTAACTGGGGCAGGAAATGTCTTGAAAATTTTAATACCTCCAAAACGAATCTGCTCTCATTTAACCACCACAGAGAATCCTTACTGCCCGTCATCAGTATATCTGAGGCTAGACTCTTACAGCAACACACTTCACCTTCTTGCCCTCACGTTTTCAACTGACTTGAAGCGAAACGGCTACATCAGATCATGAGTTGCATCTACTGCAAGGAAGGTTGAGTCACTGTGTCGTGCCAGAAGGTTTTTTCTTGTCAGAGTCCATCTTGCACATTTACAAATTTCCCATTCGTCTGTGCATCGGATACTGCTGTCATATCTGGTCTGGTGTTCCTGCTACTCATCTCGAGGTTCTTGACAGAATCTAAAGAAGAATCTGCAATGTAATCGATCCTGACTTGACATCTCGACTTCAGTCTCTTTATCACCGATGCGACGTGGCCTCCCTCTGTCTTTTCTACAAATATTTTCATGGTAACTGCTCTGACGAACTTTTTTCCTTGGTGCCCGAACTACGTGAGTTTAAGCGTGCTGCTAAATTAGCATCTAAGTCCCACACTTTTAATGTTGAATTAGATAAATGTAACCGCCACTTCTACTCCAACATTTTCTTTTCTCGCCCCCCCCCCCCCGTGGACTTCTCTTTAAATGTAACCACCATTTCTATTCCAACAGTTTCTTTTCTCACACTTTCCCCCTGTGGAACACCTTTTTGTTTTCCTGGCTTCCCAGATAACTACAATCTTCAAAAATTTAAATGCAACGTTAATCGCCATCTTCTATCTTCTTGGACCCCGTTCAGCTTTTATCCTTTGCTCGGTCCCCCCTGTATCCAGTCTTTTCTCCCATTTTCACTCTCTGTGGGACCCCTGTGTACTAGTGGCATTCCAACCTTGCTTGGGGTGAAATGTTTGAAAAAATAAAAATCAGCAACAAAAACTTAACTACGATTGACTGCTGTCACCCTCAAAGTACTTACCTTGGGAAGTTTTGCATTCCATAAGATGGTGCATGCCATTATTGGAAATAATCTTGGTACTCGTCTTCTGGAATAATTTACAGTAACGTAGTCATGTGTTGTTGGATGTCAGCAAATCTTTCGCGCTTCAGAACATTTTTCCACTTTTGGGAATAACCAAAAATCCAAATGACCTATCTCTGGTGAATACGGTGAATGGTGGATTTTGTCTGATTTTTTGACCATGAACTTCAAATACATCATGTGTAGGTACATTGTCATGGTAGCAAATCTACTTGCCAGGTTAGATTTTGGGGTTTTTTTCCTCTCCAGAAAAGTTTTAGTAACCTTTCCATCGCTTCAAAATAAATATTTTGATTGATAGTTTGTCATAAAAATGTCCTCATTCCGAAATTCATTAGAATTTTCCGCACTGTTTCCCTCTTCTGGAGTTGTAAAGAAAATAAAAAAAAGACTGTCAACTTATAATAGCAATAAACGTCTGCAATAGATTTATTCTGTCTCTCGACTGCAACACTTGTAGGCAAATCACAGTTCAAACGATAGTCCGTCGTAACAGTCCAACAGGCAGCGTAGAAACGACAAAATGGGGTTACACATCCAATCTTACTTCTCATCAGCAAAAACGTGTGTTCGTCCATCAAGCTCAGAAGATCCAAATGTCTCACGTGAGCGAAAAACAACGGCTTTTGTTCACCGAGAGATCTTACTGATTGGTCACACCATTCAAGGGATGAAAGAACATTAGCATAGATTCTGGTCCTTAAAGTAGATTTTTGCTAACTATTTTTTGGTAATTTTTCTTCGGCAGATAGCACACAAAATACGAACTCTTTTTCGAGATAGCTTTCACTACATCTTCACATCCACTTTTTCTGCTATCAGCCTTCAAATTGGGTGCACCAAGTTTGACACCGTTCACATTAACATCAGTTTTTTTTTTTTGTATTTTGGGCTGCCCACATCTTGTCATCGGGTTTATTTTCTTAACCTTCTTTAAACCCCCTGTGCCACTCAAAAAACTCAATTTCTTCCTAACATGATCGCTTTAAAACATTTTAATAAAGTTAACATTTCACGAACGCTTTTACCAATCTTCACACAAAACGTGACGTTTTACCCGCTGCTCTAGATACCTTTAGTAGTTTTCGCGCACAGTAAAATATGAACACGTTCAGTGCTTTTCTTATAAAAGTGACTCACCTTATCCTTTGAATTTAGCTCAACTTTCGTTTCATCGGAGAAGAGAACATTCTCCCAGTCTTCTACGGTGAAATTTTTGTAATAGTGAGCCCATTCAAGTCTCTTGGATTTGTTGACTTTGCTTATTAGCGGCTTAAACCTTCGTGTACACGATTTGAAGCCTTGTTCTAACGGACTGTTGAGGAGGCAAGACTAACACCTTGCTCTTCGCTAAGATTGGCTGCAATTACTTGGCTAGTTATAGTCCTATTCTTCGCAACTTCTCTCTTGATTACCCTGCCAGATCTATCATCAATCTTTTTCTTTCGTCCCCTTGTTTCCTTCCTTGGAGCAGGAGTGGCATCATTATGTGCCTTAAGCACTTGAGAAACAGTTGATTGAGAGGTTATAGCAATTACTGAAATTCCTCTCGTAGACTTGCCTTAAGTGGTTCTGATGCGTGTTTGTAACCTTTCATCTTTAACTTGAGTGGCTATTTCAAGCTCTTTTTTATACTGTATGAGGCTTTCTGGAATACTCTAGATTTAATTTAAGCTGTTCTAGAATTCTCTAGAATATTGTTCTGAGTTTATTGTAAAATAGTTTTCAATATTTTGTCAAAAGCTCTTTAAATTTACCAGATTAATCATTAGAATGCGATATCTGAGTCACTTTTTTTGCACAGAGTATTTCCTGAATCTCATTTATATCCAAATTTATAATTATCAATAGAATACCTTAGGATGAATAAACTTTTTTCCTCGGTGGTCTGGAAGGGGTCTTTATATTAGTAAGATTAAATATTATTTTAACCCCAAAAACAATAGACAAAAAATATTTTTAGTAAAAGAAATCAGTCACTTTTATCGAACAGCACTGTATATCTCCCTCTCTCTCCTGACGGAGTGTCAAAAGGGACGGTTTTTCTCATGACACCGCTTTTATTTTAACTACCTTCACTCTTAAAAGGCAATGTTTATTATTTTAAAATGCAATGATTAGAATTGTAATAAACCTAAATAAGGGGAGGGGGGTTCCAATAACTTGTATAGATTTTAAATGAATTAAGTTTAAGCGTCTAATTTTTTTTCTTATTCTTTCAGATTTAACAACATAAGTCTTGGACAATTTCAACCAAGGAAAGATTAACAATCAAACAACGTGTTAAAGTTATGGAAGCCTATTACGAAAATGGACGTTCAAACAGAAATGCAATGAGAAGTTCCTGGTCGCATCATCTCTCGAAACAGTGAAGTCAATTGGCCACCACGATCGTGAGACTTGACGCCTTTAGATTTCGTGATTTGGGGTCATCTCAAAAGTAAGGTGTATGCCAACAAGCCAACAACAATTCAACAGCTGAAGGATGAGATAATAAGACATATTGGTGAGATCGAGGAGCAACTATGCAAAAATTTTGACCATCAAGTGGAAGTGTGCCACCGAAGCCTTGGCGGACATTTGGGTGATATTATTTTTCATACATAATTACCATGACTTAAATAACATGATCCAATAGAGAAATAAATTTTCACCAATAGCACTGATTTATTTACTGCTGACTTTGATCCGTCTTAATGAAACACTCTTTATATGATAAAAATGAATTTATATATTTTTGATCTTGAGAACTGACAACAAAAATAATAAAGACTGTGTATTTATTTATTAGATTGTTTATTTGCAAGAATAATTTACAACATTCTAAAAGTTAAAACTAATGTAATATTTACCATTTACCAATTTATAAAGAAATAAATATGAAAACAATTTTTTGTACATAAATTTATAAACATTTACTAAATTATTAGCGGTTTGGATTGAGTTCGAATTCCAGTCGAATCCATTACTTTCACTTACGTGCTAATACCCTTGGGAAAGGTATGAATCCTCTTCTTCCCCCTATTTATGGGTAAATAGCAGGGCAGACTGGGTTCTATAGCCTTGGATGGCAACTGGTCTACCGCAGAAAGGAAAGGCAACCTACTGCGGGAAAAATCTGCCTCGGCAGTCATATATCGAAAGATACATGATCGCCTAAGCGTGTATCACGCACGGCACATAACTGAATCAAACTATGTTTAGGTTTTATTAAAATTCTAATCATCGCTTTTTGAAACAAACATTGCCAATAACTAAAGGTAGCTAAAAAAAAAGCTGTGTCATGGGAAAAATTGTCCTTTTGACACTGTCTTATTGACGAAGGTTCATGTTTGCCAAAGGTTATTTTTGTTTAAAATGTTTTAGTTAATTGGCTAAGATTAAAACATTTTATTAGTCTTAGCTTCATTTTCAATAACAACAAACGAAACAATTACCTTCAAATCATTTTTTATTCGTCATATAAAAAAAAAAAAATCACATCCACAAGGTAAAAAATTGTTAGTTAATCTTGAACTGATTAGTATCAACAAATTTGTTCGCCCAGTTTTTCTTTATACAATTAAAAGATTTATTCTTAGAATGAGTCATAAGTTAACCACACCACAAATATCTTTCAACTTAGTCTGGCACAAGGCTAAAATAGTAGACATCCCTTAAAGATGGAAGATTCTAGCAATGGATTATGTGACGAGACAGAACTTGAGACTGTTGTATGATGACATCGTACCAATGTAAAATTAATTAACACTGACTGGAAAGCCGATAAAAAAAAAAAAAAAAAATACTAGAGAGTAAAAGACTTTCTCTAGACTGAGGTATATCCACTAGATAAGCCTAAAATCCATACATCAGGAAAGCAACATTTCCAGTGTTATACAAAATTTGAATAACTTTCCTTTTCCTACATCTGATGTTTTTTGTCCAGTACTGTCTTAGAATTTGATATAAGACTCTTGGCTAACACAGCCTAAACAAAGACTGTTTAGTCCTGGGTATGATGATAAACTACATCCAAGGTCTCTGATGAGGAGATTGAAGGTTTTGTGGAGTGTGTAACCACTTCTTAATTGCTGTTCCCAGGTCCACCCTGAATTGGGGTGGTAGCACCGGTTAGGATCCCAGCTATGGGCAAATAGTGAACTCACAAACAAAAACAAGACTATGAAAGTATAAAAATACATTTTTATGGTCAAAATACCAGCCACACATTTTTATATAAAAAAATACCAATTTATAGCAGAATTACTAACAATACTTATTTATCTGGAGTTGAAGGCATAACATTGTGTTCAAAATATTTAGATTTTGGCATTAAATAACCAATAGAAGTGTTGATATGCCACTTAACAAAATCAACCAATCAAGGACTGTTATATTTTTCTATACATGATGCTTATATTGTGATTACAGTGCAAGTATTATTCAATCTTTTTCATTCATAGTTTCTTTCTCAGTACTATCCATAATCCTAAAAGTTACTCTTTGAAGTTTGTTCAACCAACACTATATATTCCTGACAGAACTCTATCCAAGAGATTCCATAATTATCTCTTGACTTTCAACATACCAACTTCACAACAACAGTCTGTAATACTAGTAAAAGTGACAATGATTTTTTTTTTTTTTTTATTTACCATAATTATCAATCTACAACAGGTGATATAAGCTATAGCAATTTTCTAAGCATAACTTAGATGTGGCACAAGGCCGAAAGCAGGGGGCACCCAGTGAGGATTGAACTCACTATTCAGTAGTAATTGTTCTAGCGAGACAGGATTGCTAACCATTACACCACCTTGAGGTGCCCAAAATTGTAAACTATAAGTATCAAATGAATATCAGGTGATCGTCCACACACTCACCATGAAAAAGTACTTAGTAACCGACCAAGGTGATGTGGATATCCTAATATACTAAGAGTACTGAATGCAATTGGTAAACCAATTCAGCTTGGATAGTTTGTATTAAGTGTTAAGCTAGCAACCTTGTAAAATCCACTTATTACTAAAATCAAAGCAACAACACATGTGCTAGTTGAAGCCAAATTCTTCACAATGAGTCCACAAGTAAAAAAAAAAAAAAAAAAAAAAAAAAAACTCTCCTGTAAGTCAAGGCTTATATCACAGACCAATTTGGTAATGGGTTCTCCACTGTAGCCTTACACCAAAGTAAGCTTAATACCTTAAATTCAACTCTGGAAAAAAAAAAACTTGTATATTAAATGGAAAAAATACATCAAAAAATATCTGTTAATAAGTTATTATATTTCTGAAAAAAAATCCTAATTAATAATATTGATGAAACATTTTCGTTACATAATACTTTTAGGACCTTTTTATTCTACCCCTAAAAATAAATGTGTTTGAGACTTTCAATACTCTTAAAAGGTTTTAAAGTTAATCTTTTTGTGTTGGATATGGCTGCCAAATTTGACAAAAATCAATATAAATTGTATTTTAAGACAATGTGTAAGTAGATATTGTATTTTAGTCTTTACTATGTATATTATCAAATAATTCAAAATGTTCATTTGATTTAAAAAAAAAAAAAAAAAAAAAAAAAACATGTCTTAAAATATTTTCCATAAGTGGAACATTAGATACTAAAAGTTAATATAAAAAATATGCAAAACTCAGAACAAAAAAAGGTTTTAGAAATTCTTACTTGAGTTTTCTTAAATGTTGCACACATTCAGTGGTTTGTTTTTGTTGCTTATAAGAGAAAATAATAAACAGAATATTTAAAGGTGGATTAATTAAAGATCATAAATTAATTGGATAATGAGTTGCACGTGATTAATTTCAAAATTTAAAAAAAAAAGGGGGGGGAATGAAATCAAATTCTACATTTTTTTTTGAGATGGGGATAACTACTTGTGACTCAAACTACCAAACAAATCAGAAACAAAGAGTTTCTCTGTTTCGTGGAACTAACAAACGATTTTCCCACATCAAAAATAAAATTTCATAATAAAACAAAAACAAAAAGATTTCAATGAAGTCAGTTTTAAGAAAAACACAAAAATTCATCAACATTCATGTTTTCAAATAAAATCTTTGTAACAAAGTCCTTTCCATACCCCCCCCCCAAAGATATACACCGTCATACTATATGTATAAGACGCAGCGTTTTTTTTTTCATCCAAAATCGTGCCCAAAAGAGTGCTGCATCTTAGATTTTAGTTTAGAACTCAATCTCATTTTGTCCAGGACACAAAATGGATTTATTTGTTTACCAGAGAGATAATATCTATCCAATGGTAGATTGCAACAAAGGGAAATAAATCTTGCATGTTTCTCTAAGTCTCATACGTTTCCATACCTTTTCCGTATTTCATTGAGTTTAGAAATCTAGATGACTTTGGAAGTCATTCAAAGCTGAAAATATTATTTATCATTTTAAAAGAAATACAAAATGGTGCATAATTTCAAAATAAAAATCATAACAAGTAATTTTTTTTATTTAAAGGCAATTAATGACTGTCTCACAGTTAAGACCTTTCACAAATTTGGCAAACAACCCATGACCAAGTTTGATGTTTGCCACATAGGCCTTTTCAGGACTACAGTCATTTTTAGATGACACAAAGAATTTTGAAAGAAATACCTCAGATTGTCACAAAAAAATTAAGACCAATATAAGTTTTATTCAGTTTTATTTTGATTAATTTTTCGAGCGTGTATTAACAATTTAATGGTCTTATACTCCAAAAGTCATTATCACATTTCTTTAATGCCTATGAATCACAAAAAAATATAGATTGTTCCGTTTTTTTTTTCATTTTCTTGACTCTAAAATCAGGTCTGTTTTATACATGAAAATATTTTTTTTTTAATGGAATTTTTCTACATTTTTAACTGCATCTTATCCTCCCTTCAAACAATACACAAAGCATTACTCATATATATATATATATATATATATATATATATATATATATATATATATATATATATATATATATATATATATATATATATATATATAGGCAGCATATTTTCATTCAAGCCTGTTTGGTTAAATAATTTAGATGTATTATGTCCATTTATTAATCCTTTCAAGTCTACAAATTAATTTCTTGGTGGCTATAGAAAATTGATCAAGAAAAATTCCAAAATTTTCTTTCAAATAATTTTTTTTTTATTTTCCACAAGTACATTCAATCTCATCTTCAGGGGGTTAAAATATCTGTGGAGGTGTATACAGTAGCTCTGTAAATTAAAAATATTTTTTTCACAGTTCATCTACTGTATTTCCTATTCAAGCACCAAGAAATTAATTCATCGACTTCATAGGATTAAAACTAAAATAAATAGACATATATATATGTGTGTGTGTGTGTGTGTATTATTGTGAAAGGTAAGAATTGATTAGTAGGGAGGGAATAGTGGAAGTGGGTTAATTTGTAAAGAAGACTAAGTGGCTAGGTCAGTTGGATAGTTAAAAATAGAATAAGGGTAGATCTGTGGGCTTAATGTAATGAGCTGGGCTGATTTCAAATGAGAAGATGAAGTTGGTTGTAATGGTGGGTGAGTGAATAAAGAGGCTACGTAGATTATTAATAGATTATTAATAGTAAAGGGGCTATGTAGATTATTGAGTGATGAGTAGATTGGTAGGATTAATGAAGAGACTACATTAATTTTTAAGGTGTATCATGAGAAAAAGTTGATTTAACCAGGGTGAACAAGGGGGATGGGTCAGTTGTTTTTTATAACAATTTGATCTTTTTCTTTCTAAATATGCCACAGTATCATCAAAAAAGATCAATTCTGAATCATCTTTATTTGCTGGGATTCAGGCTTGGATTAATATTTTAGCTACAATGAAATCAATAAAATCTACCAAACAGTATCATAGCAAATGGATAAAAATGTCTTGAATGATTTCTACCAACAAATTTTGAGAATATTATGGACACATGTGACAAACAAAAACGTTTTCAGGGGGACACAAAAAAAATTCATAAAGAAGTACATATAGTGTTGTTAAAAACCAGAAAGAAACAGCAAAATATTTGGGGGACATGTAATGAGGAAAGAAGCCTTGGTGAATTTAACACTCACAGGAAACATTGAAGGCAAGAGAAACAGAGAAAACCAATAAGGTAGACACGTTAGAATAAATAGATTGTGGCTTAAAACAACAAAACACAGGAAGTAGTAAAGATCCATAATCACCAACATCCTCAGAGGACAAGATACATAGAGAAAATAATACACTTTCTTTAATTCTGACAATTCTTTAAATCAAATTCTCATTTGTCAAAGAATCTTTCAAGGTCGGCATTTCTCTGTAATTTAAGAAGTTTTTGTGTGTCAGTATATAACACAAAACTCAAATAATAGTAACCTTGAAAATTTCATGGTTTTTCTATTCAGTTTCTTTAGGAAGAAAACATTTAATAAAACTGGATTTTTTTTAATCGTGTCACCCAAAGGAAGGTGATAATGCCACTAGGATGCAGGGGGTTATGAAAGAGAATGAGAATTTAGTGTGGGGAATTGAGGATAAAGGAAAATGAAGGAATAGGATTCAAGACAGAAAATAGCGATTGATGTTGCATTTAAATTTTGAAGATTGTGGGTGTCAATAAGGAATGAGAAGAGAGTTCCACAGGTGAGAAAAGAAACGATTAGAATTGAACTTAATGTTACATATAGCTTGTTCAACAGTACAATATTGAGATGTAATAGTCAATCTAGCAGTCCACTTAGAACTGCCATGAAAATATTTATAAAAAAGACAGAGGGAAGCCATGTCATGGTGAAGTCGAGATGTCATGTCAGGGCCAATAATACTACAGACACTTTGTATTTTGTCAAGAATCTCAATATTTGTAGCCAGAAAACTAGACAAGAGATGGCAGCAATATGTAATGCACAGACGAATGGCAGATTTATAAATGTGCAAAATGTATTCTGACAAGAAAATTTGTTTGGCAGTATTGCATCATTTGAGAACATTCTTCAAGTATGATATAACTATGGATATGAAGCAGAAACAAAGAAATCTTTGAATGTCTTGAATAGAGACACAGATGTAGAACTGCCAAAAAGAAGTCTCAGAAATGGTGGTGGTGGTGGAGGCAGGGGAGGCATGACAAGTGAAGAGAGTTGCTAAAATAGGTGAAAAAAGTTTAAAGAATACAAAAATAAAGCTGAAGACAAAATGTATAATGGAAGATAAATACTGGACAACCTAATAATCAAACGAGATTTTCTAAGCAGAGATTTTCTAATGCATTGCTACAAGAGGAGTCCAATTTGCATAATACCAGTGTTAGTCTGTAATTTCAGGACAACTTTCATAGTTTTTGGCAAGTTTATTTGGCATTTTCTGCTGTTTTTTTTTTTTTCTTTTTTTAAATCAATTCATTCAATCCCGAACAAGGTGATAATGCCACTAAGATACAAGGAACTACTGAGAGAGAAAGAGAATGAAAAAGAATTTAGAAGGAACCAGAAACCCAATCCTAAATAGAAAACAAGTGATAAACCTCTACTCCTGTTCAAAAGACCAGGGAGGACTGGATGATGGGCAAACCTATTTACTCCTATTGAGAAAAATTAAATATATAGTAAATAAAATTTCAGAGTTCAGGCAGATACGTTAGAAGTATACAGTTAAAGTCAACTTTAGAATGACCTGGAACCCAATTCTCAAACAGGAAACAAGGGATACACCTCTACTCCTGTTTCAGAGACTGGTGAAGAGTTCAAACTGATGAATTACAAATTAATTTTCTGGTCAAAAAAAAAAAAACTCCTTCACTTTAACCAAGTTTTAGTCTGTTTAAGGAAGTTTTCCTACCAATCCCTACTGACCAATTGACCCAACCCTAACCCTCAAAATCTAACAAAAAGCCTTTTACTATTAGTCTACCAGAGCTGTTGCAGATTTTAATGTTCTCAATCTTTAAATGTTCCGCATCTGCTCTTTCCAAATTCCAAATTGATTCATGATAATGTATCTGTATTATTATACTTCTGCTTTCTAAGTACAACTGCCATGCTCTTTCTCCTTAAGATCAGAGTGTAGTATCTGCTCACTTCCCAATTCTTCTGAGTTGGAATCCATTATGTTTTCTGATGGAGAAGTAATAATAGTAAATGGGAAGAGATTGCGAAACTCGTGGGAGGAGAGGTGGGCAGAGGAGCGCAGGGGAAGAGAGAGAGGTGGGCAGAGAAGCGCAGGGGAAGAGAGAGAGGGAGGTGGGCAGAAGAGCCCGAGGAGAGAGAGAGAGAGGTGGGCAGAAGAGTGCGAGAGAGGAGATGTGGGGGGGAAGAGCGTGTGGGGAGTAGAGGTGGGCGGAAGAGCGTGTGGGGAGTAGAGGTGGGGGGGGAAGAGCCTGTGGGGAGTAGAGGTGGGGGGGAAGAGCCTGTGGGGGGGAGTAGAGGGTGGGCAGGGGAAGAGCCTGTGGGGAGTAGAGGTGGGGGGAAGCGTGTGGGGGGGTGGAGGGGGGGGGGAAGAGCGTGTGGGGAGTAGAGGTGGGCGGAAGAGCCTGTGGGGAGTAGAGGTGGGCGGAAGAGCCTGTGGGGAGTAGAGGTGGGCGGAAGAGCCTGTGGGGAGTAGAGGTGGGCGGAAGAGCGTGTGGGGAGTAGAGGTGGGCGGAAGAGTGCGAAGGAAAGAAAGATATGAAGTAAAAAAAAAAAAAAAATTTTAAACAAAAATAAAAACAGGTGAACAAAGAAAATTTTCAATATAATTATATTGTTTAAATTGTGGACACTGATTGAACTCACAAATTTTGGGGTCAAGTCACTTTTTCGGTTAATTAATAGGGACACATGGCCCAGTAGATAAAAGTGATGGTTGACTGACCCAAAAAGTAACTTAACCCCAAAAATGTGTGTTCAATCCTTGGCCACAGCAGAGAGAACAAAAACTTGGAGAGTTGAGTTATTAAGAGGAATTAACTGAAGCTGAGATATCCAAAGGCATGGCACGTGGAATTAGAATAACCTATCCCCATGGATTAAAAGGTTTGAAATTCCAATATATATCAACTGAAGAAGGCTGAAACTTATGATGACCAAAACATAAAAAGATGAGGACAACAGTCCAAACAATGCAAATAGTGTAAATATTCCTGGAAAGTAATTGATATTTGGCACCTGACTGAGATGGACAGCCTCCACCCACACCCCCAAAGGTTCCAGACTGGATTATGCTTCTCTAAATTCATACTTCCAATATGCCAAATTGCTTACTTAATGACCCCCATTCCAGCTACATTCACAGATTTACAAGCCTGCAAACATGCTCACAGGTAAGATGTCAAATTATTTATTTTATACAATCTTAGATTACTTTATTATTTTTTTATGTTATAATCTTTTTGTTTATTATGTTTTTATCATATAAAAGTTTTTAAAAATTATTTATTATATATCACTTTTAAAAGTTAGAAAAAAGTAGAAAATGGTTAAAAAAAAAAAAAAATAAAATAAAAATAATAATAATAATAAAATGAAATTGTAACAGTGTAACCAAAAGCATTTCAACATGAAAATGCTAACTTCTTTCAAGAAATCTTTACCATTTTCTCAAAAAACAAGTTGATTGTAGCTCCAGCTTTCAGTATATTTTTCAATGATTGTGTTCTCAGCACAATGATACAAATAGAAATTGCATATAACAATCACAATCTTGTTTAGACATGTTTTGATGATTAGAAAAACTGTCATGTTGTTGCTGAGAAAACGAAAATAAAAAAAAATCATTCATTATTTGTAATGAGCATCAAATGCATTAAGGCAGAAGAACATTGTTTAAAAAAAAAATGTGTGAAAAACAACAAAGATGAAGATAACTGTCACAAAAGTGTGCAGAATAATGAAAATACTTCATCTCAGAAGTTCAGAAAACTATTTGACCAGGTATTTCTATAAGACATACCTGATCCTAGATTAGAAAAAAAAAAAAAAACAAATTGGAAAATGAAAAGTAATCTCATATACAAAAATGATTTGGGAAAGAAATGTAAAATGCCCCAAAAAATCATCTTTATTTAAATTCTCTTGTTACAAAATTCAGATACTTTTAATGAAATGTTTATATATAATAAAATGCAAACCGAGAGTCTTGCCCTGACTTGAACATCTGACCTAAAAGTAACCAGAGAAATGACATATCTGTTATGCCAACATTCTGCTGTTAGAACAGCATTTTAAAATGAACTTGAAAATACTATATATGTCAAGTGCCCATATACAACATTTTTGATTTTTGGCACTTCAAAATCACAAAGAGATTTATAAAATAACAAAAACCACATCACTCAAACACTTCCAACAGTAGCAATAACAAAAATGGATAGCAGAAATAATGCCAGAACAAGATGTTAACTATCCACAAGAGCCAAAACAAAAGGTTTGGAAGGAAACTCCCATTAATACCAGAAAGAGCTATAACATTTACTAGACTTGAAGTCTAATTTTTAAAGAAATATTTTTATATAAATTTTAACCATAAGTAACACTAAGTGTTTGGCCAATGAATACCAAATATTTTCTGAATGGCGATGGCTATTTTCAATCTACAGGGAAAGACTTATCATTCCACTTCTCATGTCATTATTTTTATTTAATATTGTTCAATTATTGCTTGCCTATTTCCCCTGTGTGCAAATAAACACTGTCCAACCTGAGGATTGAACTCACAACCACTATGTCACCCAATTCCCAAACCAATGCATTCATTCACTCGGCCAGTGGATAATGATATAATCAAGTTGTTGACTTAGGAAGGAAACTTCCATCAATTCCAGAAAGAGCTTTAACATTTAACAGACTTGAGAAACCAAAAATTTCTTGAAAGACTGTTTTAAGAAAAGTTTTTGGGTGAATTTCAACTGAAAGTAACGCTAAATGTTTGGTCAATGAATACCGAATGTTTTCTGAATTGAGACAGCTTATTTCAACATTAAGATTATCTTTCTTGCACATGACTGTGTGAATGTCGGCCATGAATAGTCTTTTGTCTGTTTAACATTTTCTTTCTTAACACACAATTATAAAATGATTATCCATCAAATGTTTGCAGGCTTGAAGCAACATCTCTTTTTCAAGCCAAATAGTTTAAGTTTAAATGAAACATTTAACAAGTAGGAGATTCATTTTGCTGCCATTTAAAAATTGATATTTAAATGAATTTAAAACTACCTCTGTCGATAACAGTTGATTATTCTTTCAATGTATTCTTCTTAAAGACTACATGAAACAAAAGGTTAGGAAGGAAACTCCCATAAAATACCAGACAAAGTGATAACAGTTGACTTGAGAAGTTTTGTTTTCCAGAAAAACTATTTTAAGAAATATATTTTATAAATTTCAACAAAGAATAACACTAATTGTTTGGTCAATGAATGCCAAATATTTTCTTATAAGGAAATGGCTAATTTTAATATTACAATGAATTATATACTAATATGAGCAACACACCCATTATATAAACAATATATCAATTCAAATTTTCCAAAAGAAATAACTAAAATGAGTTGTACATGTAAAGAGAAAAGAAAATAATGATATATTCACAGGTGTTGACTTTTCACACTATCTTAAACAAAAGGTTAGAAAGGAAAATCCCATCAGTAGTAGAAAGAGCAATAACAATTAGTGGTCTTCAGAAGCTTATTTTCCTATAAAGCTGTTCTAAAAGATTTTATAAATTTCTACTGACAGTAATGCTAACTGTTCTGTCAAACAATGCCAAATTTTTCTGGATGGAAACAGCTGATTTAACCATTAACATAACTCATTCGATATCTTAATATACTAATATAACCAACACACACAGATAGTTATTACAAATATCACTTGAAGACAACCACCAGCAACAACAACAAAAATGCATAGCACCTGTAACTCAAAGAGAAAATAATAAAATGATCAAGATGTTGACCCTCCACACTACCTTAAACAAAAAGTTAGGAAGGAAATTCCAATCAATACTAGAAAGAGCAATAACAGTTAGTGGTCTTCAGAAGCCTATTTTATTAAAAAAATGTTTTAAAGATTTTATAAATCCCAACCAACAGTAATACTATCTCTTCAGTCAAAGAATGTTGAGTGTTTCCTGTACAGAAATCACCATTATTGAAACACATGTAAATAACGTTTATCACATTAAGAATATTAAATGTAGGAAGAGGAATCTAAATTGTCTGAATAGGATTTGGAATTTATGGAATCAATTACAAAACAAATGTTTCAGTAATTATCAAGCAATTGCCTCAAGAGCAAAAATCTTGAAAGAAAACCTTGGCAAATAATTTAAGATGGACACCAATTGTGACGGTCACCAAGAAGAATTTTTTTTTTTTATTAACAAATGGCAGGATGGGACTTTGCAATAATAAAATAAAAGAAAACTCATATTCAGTGACTAATGCAATTAGTATCAGATAAGCAACTTCAATTAAAAAAAAATGTTTACAGAAAGAAAAATAAAGCAAAGTTGTCATATATACAATTCAATTATAATATCAATTTTCCTCCAAAAGACAAAAGGAAAGGCAATTGGTGGTAAAAATATATACGTTAATTATAAATCACAGCAAAGATGAGAGAGGATGGGCTTGAATTTTTTTTTTCCCATAAAAAGAGCATTTTTCTGCTGTCATTAATCAAAAAAAAAAAAGGGGGGGGGTCAATACCAATTTCGAGTTCTTTTATGTACACAGCAGCAGCAACATGATGATATTAAGAGGAAAGGAAAATATTTATATATTATTTAACAATTTTACTTACATGTGTTATTTGATACTTTTGACTTTCTGATGTTTTGAGATGAAAATGTTTTTTTGTTTAATTTTTTATTTTATTTTAAAGGTTTTTATCTCATGTTATCACAAAAGTGTTTCCCTACAAAAATTGAACAAAAGAAATCTTTTAAAAGAAATCTTTTAAAAAAAATTAATAAGAAAAAAGTTCTCATTTTATTTCTGTCAACACGATTGGATGGAAGTATGTATAAGATAAGCTCTTTAGCTGTTTCCTTTTTTTCTGATGCCATTCCTTGCAGCGGAGGGGCGAGAAAGTGAGTTTATATAAATGATAGATCAAAATAAAAAAGATGAACAATGACAAAGAATAACAATGCAGTCAGGCACATCTGATTGCAAGAAAGTGCTTGGTTTTATGGACACATGGATCTTTAAATATGTATAGAATCATGCGTATGCTTATGCAGCGAATATGTTTTATCAAGGCAATACACAACCATGTACTTAAATATCAATACATGCAAGCATATATATATATATATATATATATATATATATATATATTACACACACACAGTTTATTTTAGGATATTACATTAAAACATGTAAAAGACGCTACAAATATGCAATCATGTTTTGATGTGTATTAACACATCTCATCAAGCATTAGTAAATGACAGGTGAATAGACAATTTATTGAGTTTTAAAAACAAGATACAACCTCTTTTCTCATGAAAAGAGGTTGTATTATGTTTTCAAATCTCAAATTGTCTACTCACCAGTCATTTCATTTTTTAATGTTTGATGTGTTAATATATGTATGTGTGTTTTAATATATATATATATATATATATATATATATATATAAAGTGTATATTTGTGCAGTAATCTGTCTAATACAAGTTTCATTAAAGACAGCTGACAAGGTACTGTAATTAAGTCCTATTACAGGTATGTTGCAGATGGAGTTTGTTAGGTTTCCATGTGTGTTTAAATGAGTTCTAATTGCAATTATCCACACAGAAACCTGCCAAAGCCCATCCGCAACATGGAAAATACAAGTATAACAGATTCATCCACATGTAAAGAGAGATTAAAAATAATGGAAATATGAAATAATAAAAAAGAAAAAGCCAACACTCCATGACATCAACTATGAACATGGCCACAATGTGCTGACCGTTTTTTGGAAAAAAAAAAAAAAATTCCCATTAATGTAGAAAAATATATAAAAATCTAAACATTCAGTTAAAAATAAAAAAAAGCCAAAAGTGCTCACATATAGAGAACATTCAGATAGTTTTCACACACTTTATACCTAGAAAAGAAATCACTTATACAAAAACAAGAAAAATTAAATAAATGCTTAATCGCAATACTTTGTCAGTCATTTTAATGAAACATACATAAATACATACACACACACATATATATATATATATATATATATATATATAAAATCATTTATTCAAAAATTATAACAAACATGTTATAAAATCACTACAAAAATAGCCATTTTGTTTCAACACTTCTGGTGTCTTCTCAAGTGATGTTGTTGAATGTAGAATAAACCCTTTATTCTACATTCAACACCATTACTTGATAGGACACCAGAAGTGTTGAAACAAAATGGCTATTTTTGTAGTGATTTTATAACATATTTGCTGTTATAAATATTTGCTTTACGCTGTATTGAGCGCTCTTTTAAGAATAGTATTTGTTGGTTTTTGGAATTTATTCCATATGCACCAATCCTATACTTGTGTGTATATATATATATATATATATATATATATATATAATTATGAAGGACTGCTGAATAATTCTTTGCCTGAACAATGAGCTGTTAAAAAATATTAATTTTAAAAGTGCAAAGTTTGATCATTTGCTAACATTTTGTAAAGTGAGTCAGGCTGAGTACTTTTCAGTATCTCTCTTTCATATATACACACACACACACACACACACACAGATGAAAAAATAAAATAAACCAAATTCATATATCAAAGTAATTAACTCCATATCATTTTTTAATCACATTTCTTCCATCTTAATTTTAGTTGATTTTCATCTCTGCCACTCAGACTGCCAGACTTCAGTTAACCAAACAAAAAAGAAAAACTGATAGAAATAATAATGGTGAAACTCTTACCCCTTTTGCCTTGTATTCCCATATCAGCTGTTCTACCAGATGAACTACAAGGAACTTTTATGGCTAGCAGAAGATCAAAGTTTCTCTTTTAAACTTACATTTCATTATTTCCTAATCATTTAGCACCATTCATTTTTTTTTTTTTTATGGATATAAAAGCAACAGAATAATCTATTTCTAATAGAATAATAAATTTTGTTGGCAATAGAATGTCTTTATTGGTTTGACTTTCAAATACTTGCAGCCATGGCATTCATTTACTAATACTAATGGTCAGATTGACACTCTTGTTAACTGCAATAAAAAATAACTATAATTAAGATGAAAGAAATACTAGTAAAAACATTAATAATGGCTGACAATGCTTCATCTAATAAAAAGATAGCAAAAAAAAAAAAAAAAAAAAAAAAATCAAAATTACTACTACTACTAAGTTTAGTTCACTTTACAGAATAAATAAGCTTCACTTATCAGAAATTTAACACCAAAAAGATGAAAATAATCCTAGGAAAGAAAAAAAGAAAAATCATAAATGTATCAATAATTAACAAGTATTTATTTTAAATTACGTTGATTTCGTTATGAGTTCAAGATTTATTTTCATTATTTCATAAGTGTTGGAAAATTTTGTTGTAATTTCTTAAATTTTTTTTTCCATATTACAATGTTTGTTCCCTGAAGATGATGTGAATAAACATTGAAATATAATAACTTTGTTTAAATACTGATTATTTCAAAGCATTTTTTATTAGTTTCATTTTGTGTTTGTGCAAAAACATTCATGAGTAGAAAATTGTTTTAGCATTTCTTACATAACAAAAACTGATTTCATTAAAAAAATAAAAAATTTAAAAAAAATTATTTTCCATGAATAAACTATTAAAATGATTTTATAACAATATGAAAAAATTTCCCATTAAAAATCCATGTGATTTCATCCCATAATTGGTTAGTGGAGAAAAGAAAATTATTTCAGCACCAAAGAATTTTTGCATTTTTGTTTTTTTTGTTTTTTATTTAAAAAAAAAAAAAAAAAAAAAAAAAAAAAGGTAAATAATATAAAATAACTTCTTCAATCTAAATACATGGTTAAGTCAATCATCCCATAGCCTAATGATGAAAAAAAAAAAGTTTTAATTTACACCAATAACAATTTTCTGTACGATCTTTTTTTGTCAATTCATTAAACTTTCATGAATATTTGACCTCATTGATCAAACATTATACAGTGAAAGTTTCAGATTATAATCCATCAAGTAACTACTTATCAGGCTATGAAATTATT
Organism: Acanthosepion pharaonis; assembly: GCA_903632075.3. Taxonomy (NCBI): domain Eukaryota; kingdom Metazoa; phylum Mollusca; class Cephalopoda; order Sepiida; family Sepiidae; genus Acanthosepion; species Acanthosepion pharaonis. The sequence continues at coordinate 491,455 of CAHIKZ030002346.1, forward strand.
GATTTGCCCTTAGATTTTTGATCAACTTTCATTTGCCTGACCATAATATGTTGCCTTGGCAAAAACATCAAACATGGCTCCTAATGCCCAGCTGATTTCAATTCCTTTCACTTTTTTGGTCAACTGTCAAAATAAAAATAAAAAAAAAGTCACATATGCATTATTAGTGGAATTTTTAAAAAAAAAGTTAATTTTAGGAAAATTTTAGCATTTTGAATTAAAGGAAAATAAACACTATTTAAATTATTTGGACTATTGTCTATCGGACTATCTTTGTAACCATATTTATTACAACGTTTCGGCCATTGTAAGCTCCAGCCTTCTTCAGATGGTTGAAATGTCCAACTTAACCCTTTATTTCGCTCACTGGGGTAGACTGTTCTAGTTCCATGTTTAATGGATGTCAGCTATCAGTTATCTCCTGTTAATTTCCCTCTGAAAGTTCTTCACTGCCTTAACCGGGTATTGAACTCACACTCTCTGGGTCCTGTCACTGGATCTAACCAATGCCATGTGTGCTTGAGGACATGTATGAATTTCTGGGTATTATAAACCTAATGTCTTCAGTAACCATTTTTACCAGTGCTCATATTGCAATTTTTGCTGTTATCATCACTTTTCTCTGGAACTCCGTATTACTGGTTCCCAAGGACACATGGCACAGTGACAGGACCCAAAGAGTATGAGTTCAATATCCGGTTAAGGCAGTGGAGAACTTTCAGAGGGGAATTAACAGGAGATAACAGACATCCATTAAACATGGCATGTGGAACTAGAACAGTCTACCCCAGTGAGCAAAATAAAAGGGTTCAGTTCGACATTCCAACAACCTGAAGAAGGCTGGAGCTTACAATGGCCAAAATGTTGTAATAAATATGGCTACAAAGATGAGGACAATAGTTTGAATAATTTAAATAGTGTTTATTTTCCTTTAATTCAGCAGTCAAAATAATGTAAATAGTGTACATAATACCTCATCTCAGAAATATAGACTGATAACCAGTTTCACTTTTAGATTTTTCAAAAAGTTTGTAAATGTTTATATTCCCACATGGGAAATATAAAAACAAGTTCAAATAATAATAATAAATAATAATAAAAAATATTAAAAAAAAAAACTAATAAAAAATAAAATAATTAAAATAACTAAAAAAAAAAATAATAATAAAAAACTTCAAAGTTTGTAAATGTTTACATTCCCATGTGGGAATATAAACATTTACAGATTGTAAATTTAAGTTTGTAAATGTTTAATTCCCACATGGGAACATAATCTTTTACAAACTTTTAGAAAAGCTAAAGTGAAACTGATTAAAGTAAAACAATTTGTTCTGAAAACGCACATGTAAGTAAAACAATTTTAATTTTCATATTTCTCTGTTAAAATACATGTATCATAAATTGTTCAAAAATTGATATGGTAGCTAAACAAATCACAAGTCCAAACTCAAAGATCCAGAGGCAGAAAGAAATGTCAAAATCACAAATCGTAAGTCCAATGTCACAAATCCCAATACACATAAACAGTCAGAAGCCAACACACAAGCCGACAGACAAGGTAGAAAATAAACAACTTGCCAATTCAAGGACACCAACTGCTTCTATCAATGGAACAATTTTTCATTGGTCGACAGGTGGGAGAGGACACACAACATTAGCATATCCAAGATGCATTTATGGCAACACCTGCGACTGACTTGCTATTTGGGTTATTTTGTCTTCAGCATATCGTACACAACCCATATGCCCTTTTCCTAGGTAAGGGAATTTCTCTTTCGGCACACTCCCCACTGATCTCATGATCACACTGTTGACAACTAGGGGTGGATCTCTTAAACATTGTGCTTCTTCTTAAAGGAACAACTACCCTCTCCTCACCTGATGAATCACCTTCCAAAGGGACATCAGACGTATTTCCACTAGGCTGAGCGTAGTTTTCTTCAGAGGACATACTCAAGGCATATTTTTGACAGTCCCTCATTGTTAGAGGACTCACTGTTGACATCACAGGTACCATATTGGTTCTTGAAAATGACTAACACAGTTAAAATTACTTGAACAAACAACATGAACTTCAGAGAGATTATCTACAATTTTGATCCCAAAATACACCTTATTTAAAAAATATAAAAAAATTAAACAGGCATATTTTGTGGGCTCTTTTTAATCTAACTTGTTTGGATAAATACTTGCTGGCCAAATCTACCTTTATTCAAATACTTACCTGTATATTCTTTTCAAGTGGTAGAGTATATCCGTCATGCAATATTGAGTAGATATAGGTCAGGTCCATACACAAATAAGGCTGATCCTTCAAATGATTACTGCACACTGAATAAAAGAAAAATACAAATTAATCTTCTGAATTAAAGTTACTCACATACAATGAAGGGCAGAAAATTTGTCAGAAAAGTCTGGTCAGTTTTGGAAAAGGTGTTCAGGTCCAAAATCTCAGTAACCTCTTTGTATATCACAGCTTCATCCTTAGAAAAACCAATTTTAACCACTTGATTTCTGAAATAAGATATTTTAGTCATTTATATTGATTGTTGTCCTCATCTTGGCATCTATGGAATTTCAAACTGAGCTCTTGTAAGTGCTCTGAAAGCAGAGGAAATGTTTGTTGCAGATTAATTCCACAACACAGAGAACAAATCACTAAGTTCAGACTCGAATATCGGGGGCAGAAAGAAATGCCGAAAACTCAATTCGCAGGTACTATCTCACAAATCTCAATGCATGTAACCAGACAGAAAAATAACTCACTCTCTGACAAACACGGTAGCCAAAATACATCAATTTTCCTCCCAATTCAAGAACACCAACTGCTTTTATCAGCCGAGCATTTTTTTTCATTCGTCGACAACTGGGAGAGGACACCAAATTTTTGCATATCAAAATACTTTTATAGAGACTCCTGCGACAGACTTGTTTTTAATCTAAATATTCTGTCTTCAGCATGTCATGTGGAATACAAGCCCTTTTTTTTTGGTGAATAAATTTTCTTTTCTGCTGTATGATACATGCAACACGATGTTACTTGGTTTGATGAGATAAGTTACCGTTTTCTTCACTATAGCTCTTAATTTCGTCCATTGGGGTAGATTGTTTTAGTCCCCACATGCCATGCCTCTTCCAGATGTCACAGTAGCCAGGTATTGAACTCACAACTCTTTGGGTCAAGTCAGTGGATCCAGCCAACACTTATCCACAGGGCCATGTATCCTTGAGAAAATCATTGTATAAATTTTTGGGACTTATAAAGTTAATATCTTAATAACATCATTGCCAGAGCTCATATTGCAATATTGTTGTTATTATTGCTTTTCTCATACTTAGCTTTCACCTTTACAATGCTTTATGGAAAATATATTATAAAGAAACTAAAATAAGACTGTTAAGAGTGAGATAAAATTTCATAAGAAAGGTACCTATAAATTAATTAGATACCTTTCTTATGAAATTTTATCAGAAGTGTACATAAAATACTATAATTTTATGTACATTTATTACATTTTACTATTATTTGTATTTCAATTCATTTTATTATTAATATTGATATTTCATTTATGGAAAAATGTCATAACTGAGATTAATATAAAAAGAAGATCATATAAATTTCATAAGATGATACTAATACTTGTAGGTACTCTTCTCAGTTGAAGTTGAAAACTCAAATTAACTTCTCCATACGTGTTTCGCAAAAGTAAAGGCCTTAACAGCGGAGAACAATGCTTAACTCAAATAATGCAACTTAATTGTATTCTGGTTGGTCTTCCGTACTTTATAATTACAGCCCAATTATAAACACAAAATTACATTTCTTAATTACTGCGGATCTTCTGATTAGTCAAAACAATACAATTTACAACACGCTAAAACAAGATCTATCTCATAAGGACATTTACGAAACTGGATGCGGCTTTTAACTAATTTTATATTTAAACAACTTAAATGTAAAAATCTATTATAATTAAAGAAATAACAAATAATTGTATTAAAAATTCATTTTTCATCGAAAAAAGTTTTTGCTTTCAGAAAATCTTGTCCATATTCATAAAAACAACTAAAAGTAAATAAAAGCATTTGAAATTAAATAATATCTTTGTTTTATTGAGTTTTGTATGTTACAATTCAGAGCTGATTTTCAGGGGGGGTCCAATTAAAAAAAAAAAACATGATTTGCATTCCTCAAAGCTTTTAACTATTGTAATCACTGAACCTGACGCAATTGAATTTCTAGCGTTTTCATAAAATTAGTTAGGGGGAGGGGCAATAAATTTAAAAAAAATATTTCTGCCATGACTTTAATGAAAAAAAAACATATTTATAATAATTTCCATCATTTGTGAATAGTTTCTGAAAGTTTCATTAACATCCGACAATTATTTTTATTTTTGCAAGATTTTCTAAATTAATGTCTGTCATACAAAAAAAAAAAAAAAAAAAAAAAACGTGCTGAAAATTTGTTATTTTACTTGCTCTCATGGAGGTACCTATGTAAATAGACCTTAAAACATCTTCCACATTTATTTTGACTAGCATCCTCATTTTTATTGTTTGTATCCCATCATTTTAGCAAATCAATTTGTTGGCCTCCCACAGAGAACACAGAGTTGGGGTTTTCTCTATTTTACCAGTGACTCTTGATTTGAACACCAAAGATTCTTGCAGACTAAAACAATCCAGAAGTCAGTCTGAAAAGTTCCCAAAATTTGCTTTACATAATGCAGCACATGGCAGGGTTGCCAATTTTCACTCAAATGTACATGAAATCTGCAAATGTCATTTTCCAGATATGGAAGGCCCTTGAAATAACATTTTTTTTATTGTTACAACGGCTTTTCTTTTCCACCAATGTAATTTTTCAGCTGTAGAAGACCCTTGTAATTTTGTTTTTATTACAGTTGCTTTTGCCAATGTAATTTTTCAGCTACGGAAGGTCTTTGTATTTTTTTTATTATTACAGTCATTTTTTTACAGATTAACTACCAAACATAAGTATTCACATTTCTAAATTCTATCTTTCCATCTGAGCATTTTTTTCTCCTGGCCTAGAAATGCAGTTTCCTCACTAAATACAGTTGGTTTCTTCTTATTTTGCTTCATTTCAAAGTGATTGATCGACTTCTGTTTCTTCTTACATGTTCTACCATGCCCGACTTCATGGCTTCACTTTAATTATGGTTTTTTTTATGTTTTCTAATTCTAATTTCTTTTTTAAAGGTTGGTTAATTTCTCATGCTGTTGCATGTATAAATTTGTGCAAACAATAAAAAAAACTAAAAAAAAAAAAAACATACCATTTTTAGCTGCTTCCAGGAAATTTCCAACAGTAACATTGCCACCAGCTGGATCTGAAAATAGAATATTAATATCAGCAAACTAATAAGCCTCAATAAAACATCCTGCTGTCATCCCATGACTCCCTCTGGAAGCTGAATCCAACAATAATTTTCTGGCACTCCTCGAACTTCTATTCCCGAGGAAAGGGGGTCAGAAGGCAGTCGACAAGCCAATACTCCAGTATGGTAGGGCATCAAATCCAGAATGCTGTCCACTGGAGGAGGCACATTTTCTTGTATCAAAATTAGCCCATATCACATTCACAGATGGAGGGAGTTGAACATTTGGGCAGGGGGGGGGGGCATTTCTAACAGGCCTTGCCAGAAGTCGCATGACTGAGGGACATAATATTGAATAGCTACAGCTGTAATCTACACATGTGACTGGCTGCTACTTATTAATCAAAATGAATGCGTAGATGAGAGCACAAAATATAAATATGCACAATCAGCAAAGTTAAGCAAAGCTGATCCTGGTGATTACCTACATGGGTGACCACTTAGATGTGCAGGTGGTGTAATGGATAATGGCTCAAAATTGGGTTTTGTTATATTCACTTGCATGCAAATACCCTTGGGATAGGTATGAATTTACCTCTTCTCCCCCCAGCTATGGGTTAATTAGTAAGAATTGTATCACTAAACCTTTATTATTTCAAAAAAGAAAAAAAAATTCTAACAATCTAAAAATATTTTCTGGCTTTGCATAACTTGCAAAGGGTTGATAAGCCATAAAAAACAGATAAATCAAATCAATCAATCTAATGAAGGCAAGCACTTAAATCTGTCACACATTAAAATGATAGTACATTTGAATTGGATGTTATTTCCTACTGAGTGTATGTTTAATGATGTCCTGATTTTAACCAGTGATGTCATGTGGTTGAAGACGTCACATCTGTCAACCCTTGTGAGTGTTGAATGGACAAGAAATTTTCTGTTGAGCCTGAGTTTCTTTGATGTTTTGTGTAATCTTGTTGAAATTATGTGTAATATTCAGAATTCTTTTGATTCCTGTTGGCCATTTTTCAAATATTAGTATCACTAAGTTATTATGATCTCAAAAAAAAAAAAAAAAAAAAAAAAAAAATTTTACAATCTGAAAATATCTGCAAAGAGTTGATAAACAATAGAAAATGAATCAATCCATTGATGAAATACTGATTAGCTACAGAGGCATGTCTTTTTAGATTTATTTACATTCTCTGGAATAGAAGTGTATAGAAACTACAGTAGCCATAAAGTGAGGGATAAGTTTATATATTGGATGTAATGTATAACTGATCCCCCACTTTATTTCCACACTATAATTTCTTGTTTGTTGAGAAGCCGTAGAAAACGAATCAATCAATCAATGAAGTACTGATTAGCTACACAGACATGTCAAAGAGAGGGATCAGTTGATATATTGATTGAAATATAGAATTGAACACCCACTTTTTATCCACACTATAATTTCTGGTTTGTTTATCAAATTCTGATTAGATAACAATTCTCCTCCACACCAGCTGGCTGTGAGTTTAGTTTAAGGAAACAAAAAAAAAAAAAAAAAAAAATAAATTCTTACAATCTAAAAATATTTTCTGGCTTTAAATAACCTGCAAAAGGGGTTGAGAAACTGTAGAAAATAGACCAATCCATCCATCAAATGTAAGCAAAAATACATTTTTTTTCTTTTAAACTGTTTTCAGAGTTACAAGTAACACTAAAAAGAATTTTAAATAGCTTTGTTTTTTTTAATCATTTCACCCCAAGCAAGGCAATAAAGCCATGAGGATGCTAGAGATTACTGAGTGTTAGAGAATATGAGAATACCTACTATTAAGGAGAGAAGACAATAAAAGAACAAGAATTAAGACAGAATATTGTGGTAAGAAATCAAAATAAAAAAAAGAGCCAAGCCAAGCCAAAAAAAAAAGCGCGCTTGCTTTATACAGCCAAGGGCTGACCATAATTTGCATGAAAATGATGAGACAACGAGATTTCACATTAACTGTCCGAGACCGCCTGGCATAAAACATGGGCACCGCCATTTTGGTTCTTTTTACCACTGAGCAGCTGGATTTTGCATGACGCACAGATTCGTGGGTGTTTCCAAGGTAAGCCGTTTTCACAATTTTCCCCACACTCCCCCCTGATCTCATGATCACAAACTGAGCAGGGAGGTGGCGATCGTCGCCATCAAGTGCCCCTCCAAAGGGGGACAACACAAGCTTCATCCTCATGCGTGCTCTCGTCTGTGGTTTGAGTGTCAGTAAACACTGTGTTCGCCAGGAGGCTGCTGATATCAGAATCACTGCCCTGCAGGTCTAACTCCAAGCAGATCGAACGCTCACTACTCTCAGACTCGGAATCGATTTCATTGCTCAGTAATGGTAGCGGTTGCATCACCGGTCGAAAGTCTTTAATGTGACGAGGCACCCCATCAACTCTCACAGATTGCAGGCTAATCACCTCCGTAACACGTCCAGTGCTGTATTTTGTCATACACTTGCCGCGTGGGTTTTTGACCCAAATAACATCTCCTTTTTTCAATCTCCCTCCAGTCACTTCTAGTTCAGGCAGCGGGTTGGCTTCAATGCCTTTCACTCGGACATGATACTTGTGCAGTGCATCAGCCGGTGATGTGGACAGTGAAACGTTATCTTTCGGGGCAACATCGTACCACCTCCGATACTGAACAGCCCTTCCTGGCTGCGATGGTCTTGATGGTTCTGTGGTTTCACTCTACGATGCCATTTCCACTCGTCGAGTAAGCACATCGAAACCACAGATGCACGTCCCAATTGTCCACAAATTTTTTAAAGTCTTTACTGGTGAATGCAGTATCATTGTTGGTCAGTATTTCTATAGGTGGGCTTCGCTCCAGGAAAACATTCTCCAACAGTAGAGGGACCGCAATCAATAAGTGTTAGAAAATTCTCTCCATTGTAGTGAGTTATGTCCATGGCTAGTCTGCTCCAGTTGCTCTTCACGCTCAGTTCTCCTCTTTCCCAGTGAACAAGTGCTGGATCGATTGACTGACAGGTTGTGCAGGCCTTCACAATGGATTTAACTCTTTCTCTGGACACTTGCAGGTCGACTAATCTGGCGAAGTAAAGTGTTGGTTTCAAGCCCTGATGTCCGCTTTGACGATGGGTATTGGCCACCTGGTCCTCATCCAGTCATCTCTCTACCATTGCGCATCTCTCGAGCGCCAGTTCTCCTTTCTTGAGCAGATCCAGCCACCCATGCGGTACTCTGGTGAGGCGATCCTCACAGTTCTGACATCTATGGCCAATCCATATTCCCCTACCAGCGATCACAATGCCCAGACGTCACCTAACCAGCATCTCACTAACCGCCCTTGTGTTCACCCATACCTTCCTGGTCAAGGTGTCAGAAATCCACACGTGCACACACACCGAATCAGTAACCAAGTGCAATGTTGTTGCCTCCCACTGGAGGGCTAGATTCACTCCTTTAAGCGCCGCATCGAGTTCAGCTAAATTAATATACCTGGCATCATTAGTCGGACGCAGCCAACACGCATCTTCGATGACATTTCCGTTCGCTTCCAATGCCACTCCTGTCGCTACAGAACTCGCATCCACCCAGACTGTGATCTCATCACCACCCATGCACCAGTCTCCTCCAATGGGATCCAGTTCCCGTACTCTACTTAGCATCTCCACTAGTATGCAACAGAGAGAGGGATCTTTGATTTTATCATCCCATCCATTGGTTGCTGCGGTTGCCAGGCGCTTGATGAATGCAACTGCCACCCTGAGCCATCCAAACACGGGGAAATGTCCAACAAGTTTCCCACACAACGAAAATACACGCCGACAGGTCAACACATCAGGGACTTCCGGAATCTGACTTCCTCGTTTCCATCGGAGGGTGCCATTCTCTTCCCAGACTAGCAAGCCAAGAACTCTTGCTCCATCTCTCAGTCACACCGGATCCTTGCACACCAAACCCTAATCCGAAAAATGTTGTCGTACACGCAATGCAGAGACCAGACTTTCATTGATGAAAATGTCATCAACGTATGCTGATGTGGCACTTTTAATTGTGTGGTCTTGCGATGCGATGGCATCTATAACGGATTTCATAATGAGTGGCACTGCAATTAGGCCAAATCCTAACCGCGTAAGACAGAAGCGTTGGCCCTTGAAAATAACAGTCTGAAATGGCCACAGCGCTTCATTGATGTGAATCTGAAGATATCGTTTCACAGATCCAGAAGCAACACAGTGACTCCCTGCCGCTGCCATGCTCTCAGCTTCTGTGCGCACACTTTTGCATCGGCAGTGAAAGCATCCACAAAGTTGTTCAATTCGCAGTAATTGAGTACCGGGCGTACCTTCTGTTTCTGCTCCTGCACGACTGCCATCAAGGGAATCGAACCCTTTGGGGGTCTGAGTCTTTCCTGGGGGTACGGAATCAATCAGCTGTTCGCAATCCACTGTTGAAGTTCTTTCTCGTATTTTCCTCTGATGCCGTCGGTCACTCTGTACTCTGTGACCCTGTTGTGAAGCTGAACTGGTGGGTCTTTTTGGGCCCATTTCCACCGGGCGGTCCACACCCTCTCGTCAGAATTGAAGGAGACATCGAAATCTGGCTCACTAATGCAAAGGGCTGCACACACTTTCCTTCCTTTACCCAGTTCCACATCTTCGGCTGGCGTGATTATCGTGCCTCCTAATGCTCAGATCGCACCGATCCCAAGCAGCAGGTCATAACTGAGGGGCCTCTAACAAGCCACCAAAACGTTGACCTTGGCATGATCCCCTCCACAACAGGCCCGGGACAATCTGTCAATCGCCCGAATCTCGATTTGTTGACTGTTCCATGTCACGCATCAATCTGCGCTGAAGATCGATCAGGAACATCCAGTGTCAACGAGCGCCGAGCACCATTTACCCTCAACCCTCAGGTTGACAACAGGCAATGCTGCATTTACTGACCGAGAGGGGGCAAGGGTTGCGACAGCTTGTACGCTTGCTTTATACAGCTGAGGACTGACCATAATTTGCATGCAAATGAGACAACGAGATTTTGCGTTAACTGTCCGAGACGGCCTGGCATAAAACATGGACGCCACCATTTTGGTTCTTTTTACCACTGAGCAGCTGGATTTTGCACAATGCACAGATTCGTGGACATTTCCAAGGTAAGCCGTTTTCACAATTTTCCCCACATAATTGAGATTGCAGTTAAATTTTTATAAATCAAAGTTAACTGGCAAGCAAGAAGCTGGAAGAGAGATCGAAGAAACTGTTAGCATAGAACTTACGGTTCCATCTAGAAATTTCAACCATAAAATGATGAGACCTTGCCACCAATCTAGCACTGAACTTAAATTCATAAAGTCTACATACCATAGAGAAAATTTTATCAGAACAATTTTAACATGAAAGTATTTAAAAGAAATGTCACAGGGAAGCTACATTACAATGGTGGGAAAGTGACTGAAGCTGAGATGCCAGGTCAGAACCAAAAACATTGCAGAACATTCAAGAAACGCTTCTCGTCATATTAGAGATCCTTACTCTAAAGCCAACAGTGAATGTGAAACAAAGAAAACTTACCAATCAATCGTGAATCCACACCACGGTCATAAAAATAAGAAAATGCCATTATGCGATGATCTTTCAATTCTGGAACTAACTGAACATTTTTTTTGATGAGCCCTTGTGCAATTGAATAACATGGTTCAAATCCATTATGGTCTGGACGAGCACTGATCAAGTAGAAAATAAAATAGAAAAAGGAATAAGAAAATCTAATGATACAATCATTTCTCTTATTCTTTTATTGTAAACAGTACAAAAAACATTTTTTTTAACCAACAATATAATTAGCATTATTTACATTATTTGGACTGTTGTCCTCATTTTTGTCACCATATTTGCAATGACACAGTAGATAAAGGTGTTGGTTAGATCCAGTGACAGGACCCAAAGAGTGTGGGTTCAATACCCAGTTAAGGCAGTGGAAAACTTTCAGAGGGAAATTAACAGGAGATAACTGATAACTGACATCCATTAAACATGGCACATGGAACTAGAACATGTCTACCCCAGTGAGCAAAATAAAGGGTTAAGTTTGACATTCCAACCACCCGAAAAAGGCCGAAGCATACAACGGCCGAAACATTGTAATAAATATGGGGACAAAGATGAGGACAATAGTCCGAATAATTTAAATAGTGTACATAATACCTCATCTCAGAAATATAGACAGTTACCAAAATAATTAGCCACTACCTAACAAAAGATTTGAACCCAGTCATGTTTTGTCTTAGCTAAGCAACATCTCTTAACTAAAACATTACAGACAAACCAAGTTTTTATATTTGACATACAGATTACAAGGAGTTAACAGTGTATATATACACACACACACACACACACAAGTTGTAGCCTCTGTTTGTTATTGAATTCCTTCTAGAGTTTTTGACAGACCCCCATAACCATATATATTCTGAAACTACCTTACCCAGAGTACTCGGATAAGTATATATCATTTTGATCAAAAGGGGTCCCAGTGGGGGGGGGGGGGGGTTATGGGGCAGAAATACTCCTATCCAAAATATAGAAGAAGAAACCCAGAAGATGGAGGTCACATCAGCAAAATCATTGAGTAATAGTAAAATGCATGATTTTCTTCACAAATTATGATAATGCTTTAAAATCAATCATCATTTTCTTACAAAAAATGTGTGACATGCAACAAGGTGCAGGTAATTCATCTAAAATAAATATATATATATATATATATATATATATGTGTGTGTGTGGTGGGCTCTCCTATTATGAACAATAAATGAGGGTCAGCAATGGATGGTGCCCCTTGTTTCACACTTATGCATGCTAGCAGGGGCCATTGTGGAGAAAATCAGGTAAGGGAAAGACATATTTCATTTGTGCTTCAGAGCTTGATGAAGCTGATCACAGTGCTTCAGTCTACGGTCTTCAAAAACCTTTAACTTAATGAAACATGTTTTACTCCATTCTTTTCTGTTTGATGCTTGGGCTTCCCAGGTTTCCAGAACTAAGTTTAGACGTTTCAAGTTGTCTTTCAATTTGTCTTTGTAGCTTAAGAGTGGACGTCCAACTGAACACTTGGAGTTTGGTAGTTGTCCATACAGCACCTTTTTTGGAAGCCTATGCTCATCAATTATCACAACATGACCAGTCAACCTAAGTTGGATATTTGGTTTCAATGCCTGTGATGTTGTTACATTTCTTCAGTATTGCACTATTCTTGACCCTGTCATCCCATTTTATACCACATGTGGCACTAAGACCTCGACATGTGAAAGGTGTCAAGTTGATTTATGTACATGCTGTACAGGGTCCAAATTTCAACACCATAGAGATGGGTTGAGAGAATGACAGATCTGTATATGTCAATTTTTACTCTGAGACACGTCTTTGGTGTCCCATAACCTAGGTTTAAGATTACTAAATCCGGTGCTGGCTTTGGTTATTCTGGATTGGATCTCTCCGATCAGAAGAAACTGTTAATCCAAGATATGTGAATGTCTCAACAGTTTTTAGTGCCGTACCATTAATGAATACGGAAAGATTTCTGAGAGATGGATTGGCTGGTACATTAGCTCAGTCTTCTTTATGTTGATAGTGAGCCCAAATGCTTTCGCTGTTTCAGAGAATTTATCAAGGATAGTTTGAATGTCTTCTAACAGAGTGGCATCATCTGCAAAGAGAAGATAGCGTACCAGCTGCAGACCAAGTTTCGATTGTGCTTTAAGACGTTGCTGATTTTATAGACCTCCACTTGTTCTGAATTCAGCATTGACTCCTTCACTGAAGTCAGAGAATGTCTTTTGAATCATATCAGAAAAGAAAAGTGCAAAAAGAAGAGGAGCACGAATGCATCCTTGCTTTTTATAGTTGGAGACGAAAAAGGTGTCCGATTGCTCACTTCCCGACCTTACAAAAGCTTTCATTTCTTCGTTAAAGGACATAATACCATGGAACACTTAATTTTGACAAAACTTTCCAAAGAGCAGTTCAAGATACAGTATTGAAAGCCTTTGTGAAGTCTACAAAAACAACAAATAAATCCTTGTTTTGTTCTTGTGCCTTTTTCATGAGCTTGCCAAAGACAAAAGGATCATATTCACTGGGTCCCTGGTAATGCTGATTCTGAAACAATTTCATTATGCCTATTCAGGATGATACAAGCAAGAATTTTGCCAGCAACCAAAAGAAGAGATATTCCTTTACGGTTGTCGCATTCACACCTGTTCCCTTTACGCTTATACAAATGGACAATTGAAGCACACTTATATTGCTGTGGCACTTCTCCCTTCCCCCCCCCACACACAAGGTTGGAAAATTCACAAATCTTTCATATCAAAAGATTTGTAAATTTCAGCTGGAATTCCATCTTCGCCAGGGCTTTCCCATTCACAAGCTGTTAGATGGCCTTTTTGAGCTCGAACGTTGAAGGGTTAGCAGAAAGGCTCTGTACAACAAGTCTCTGAGGAAGATTGTTTATTACTTCAGCATCAGACGCATCCTGATTTAGGACCATGTAGAAGTGTTCTGCCCAGCATTTGATAATGTGGCTTTTGTCTGTCAGAAGAGTGTTATCTAAAGAAAAGATTGGTGATAGACTGCTAGAAATGGGACACCCTTCAGGTTTTGGTAGAATGATTTGAAGTCACATCTGTCAGAAACCTCCTGCAAAGCTTTTAGCCTTTTGCTATCCACTAGCCCTCCTTCAGCTCCCTATATATATATATATATATATATATATATATATATATATATATATATATATATATATATATATATATAAAGAAAGAAAGAAGTAAGATATATAATCCGGTGTTCTTATAGATATTTTTATTTTTACAAAACAGTGCTCAATGTAAATTTACAGAGCATTAATATTATAAATTGATTTATTTAAAATATGTTTTTTTTTGCTACACAGTTCTAACCATGTTTCAAAAATGGAAGCTAAAAGCTACAAATTTAATTTTGTAATTAAATTAAAGACATTAGTTTCATTTCATCCTCAAGCAAATTTGAAAATTATGATACTCCAATGTAGACATCAAATTTAAATTATGTAATATTAAGTATTCAGCAACTGAAGATTGTGTTGTACATGAAACTCATAAATCATGCTATATATAAGAAATGGACTAAATCTGACATATTGTTATTTTTAATTTTTGTTTAAACATTATTTTTTATGGATACTCACATCCAAGTAGAAGCCTTGTTTTTTAATTTATAAGTATTTTTTATCCAACGACATCTATCAGCCTGAAAATCTGAGAAATCTTGTCAGAAAAATATGCCAGAAGACTCATATTTTTCAGACAAGTTTTCTCGAAAATTCAGACCAGTAGATGTCATTAGATAAAAAATATGAGTAGCCATCAAAAATAACTTTTAAACAAAATAAATTGAAATAACATATATGACAAAAATAACTGAATACTTTTCAGATAAATAAAAGATTTTTCCATTATCATGAACAAAAGAAAACTCTTAAAAATTAACGATGAAAATACTTCAGCTTGGAATTTCAAAAACTCGAATGATTTCAAAGATAAAAGAAAAATATCATTAAAGTATATTCAACATATGAGGCCAGGTAAAAAACTACTCTAATGCCACAAAAAAACAAAAAAAAAAAAAAATAAAACTTGAAATAGGAAAACTAAAAAATGCCAAACCTGACAATATATTTTATTCCTTCTTTTGATAACGTATCCGTGATGCCAGGGTTGAAACAAGGTGTGGTCAACTTGGGGGGATCACCTGAAAGAAGAAAAATCACGATTTCATTTATTCAGCTTTGTAAATATTTATACTTTTATATTCATGTTACATTGAATATTGCTAACACATCTGGTTAAGTGCTCCTGCTATATATTTAGAGATTCTTGATAAAATCCAAAGAAGAATCAAGCCTGATCTTTGACAGTTCTTCACCAATATTCCTTTTCACAAGTATAACCAGGACAGAGAGGAGTCAAGCCTGATCTTTGACAGTTCTTCACCAATATTCCTTTTCACAAGTATAACCAGGACAGAGAGTAGTCAATCCTGATCTTTGACAGTTCTTCACCAATATTCCTCTGGTTACTGAAACACAATGTGGGGATGCAGGATTGGTGCAGAGCAGGCTCACTAGACATGGACCAAAATAAAGAATGGCATTCAATAAAGCATGCATACAAAAGGATCTTCAAATAATACAAGGCAAGCAAATAATATATGCAAGGCAAATTATCAGTAATAAGGCAAAGAATTCACAAATTAAGAATTTGGGGTCGTCACACATGAGTGAATTCAGATAAATGAATGCAGCGTTCTGACTTCAAGACAAGACAGACCGGGACTGAGTAATATAAATCCAAGAAATGGCCTCTTTTATTGAAGAAATCCCAGCATGCATCTGTGTGCTTCTGCTTATAAATTGGGGAGGGGAAAGTGTTTTGAAGTCATTCCCCATGAGGATTAGAACCAAAACAAATAATTAATAATAGTTAAAAAAAAAACATCAAGTACCGATAAAAAAAAAACATCAAGTACCAATTAAAAAAACAAAAAAACATCAAGTACCGATTAAAAAAACAAAAAACCCAAGACAACTATATATCATAAAAAATTAAAAACTTCTCTTATTGTCAAATATAATATAAACACTCAAAAAAACAGTCTTAATGAAGGCTTAAAATTGTGACAACAAATTTCCATGCCTATAAGGAGAATGTATCTTCAATAATACTAATCATAAAACAAGTAACTGATTGATTTTTTAGGGCTTATCAACTTTTTGAAGGTTTATTCCAAGTTGAAAATATTTTCAGATTTTAAGAAGGTATTTTGAGATAATAATGATTTTTACTGATTACAACTTTGACTAATTAACCCATAGCTGGAGAGAGAAATGGTGGATTCATACTTTTCCGAGTGTATTTGCACATAAGTGAATATAATGAACTTGAATGGAATTCAAACTTGACTCTCTGATTTCCAATTCTAAGCTGTTATCCATAACACAAGCCACATATCTACACTTAAAGCACCTGGTATTCTCTAGCAGTCACCCATCTAGGAACTGGTCAGGTTCAACATTGCTTAACTTTGGTGATTGGATAAGAACCAGTCTTTCAACATGATATGGCCATAAAAAACATTCTATACATTAATCATACAACAACTGTATAACATTGACTAACATGTCATGGATCTGATATCAAATCCATAAAAACTGATAATATTATTAAGCAATAAGAAATTTTTGATCACATTTGAGATATACTTGTAAGATAATAAAACTGGTATTATCTGCTAAAATGATCACAAATTTTAGAAGCAATAATCATAAATACAAACAATGTATAATAAACAAAATACGATTTAACATAGGAAGCATAATAAAAATCAAACTATCAAGTGACATGATAAAAAAATTCAAAATATGTTGCTAAAATAATGAAAATACAGAGAAAGCAAACATCTACACCTCTTGAAAAGAACTTTGTTCTTTAATCGGTAAAGTGTCTGAAAATACTTAAAATATAAATAAAAAATATTTAAAGAAATAATATCAAAAAATACATGTATAATCTTGAAACATCAATAAAAACATCTCAAGAAAATAATGAAATAAACTACTCTAAAAGATATTTCCATGGTTTTCAGTCAAATACACATGCACACAATATAAAGACAAAAGAAAACCTTTTCTTTACCAACATGATTTGTTCCCTGAAAGACTATCAAGGTAAATGTCCTTCAGGTGATGAAACGCAGTTTTCCTTTTGTCTTTATTTATGTTGTCTTCACAGATATATTTTATTTATATATACAAGTGAAGTCAATGCTGAGTGGTGGCTGTCTCTTTTAGGCCTGAGGATTGCACCCATGCATGAAAGACTGTCACCGCTCAGTGCTGACTTCAATGTCCACTTTTATATTGACAAATGCTCTATCCCAAATACTGAACTCTTTTACCCATAAATATACCACACTGTAAAAAAACTATATATATATATATATATATATATATATATATATATATATTTCTGTAGTTGATTGCTACTAACAAGCAAAAAAATTTTTTTTCTCCTGATGATGGCCATGCTGGCCAAAACTAGTCGAGGAATCTAATTGAAATAATGAAAACTGTTGTGAAGTTGAAGTTAGCACTAATCAGCCACTAAGCTCGTACTTCTACCTCGTTATTCCCAGTGACCACTTATATGAGTGTTCACTTATGCTTATGCAAATTATGCATACTAATTTGTTAGCATCACTACATCTTCCTGAACCTTAAGGGTTTTATTCCTCTCATAGATCTTGTACTCCTTCTCCTGCTATTTTCATCACTTTGCTCTATTTCTCTCTCTCTCGTATTTCTTTCCCTGGGAGACCTAGATCTGTCCCGGGCTAGGCTGTAGTCATGTGTGTTTTCTTGCATAATCTGGTCTTCATCCGAACTTTCAGACTCCTTCTGGCCCTCTTCATCCGGCATTGTTTCCTCTTCTGACGTTTCCTTCTGTAATGGTTGTTCTACCAACTCGTTATCAGATGGAATTGAAGACATTTCTTCGTCGTTTTGTTCTTCCTCTTCACCCTGGGTCCTTATTTGGTCTGCATGGGCTAACACACTATCACCATTTTCTCTATTTATTATGGCTGTATTGTGGCCTTTTTGCATTATAAATTCGGCTCCTTCCGGATCTGCATCTTTGCTCTTTTTGTACCACATCTTTTCATTTGTAGAGTATGACATCATTAGCAGAGCTCTAATCTGTCTTCCCATTAGCTGATGGGCTTTCGAGTCTTCCCGTGTGTGGTATGGTCCGATAACTTAAACGCATCCTCGGTAGAAAAACTTCTTTTTCTTTTTGCTGAAAGCATGCTTTTAGCCCCTTTTTTTATGGTCTGTACCATTCTTTCTGCTAATCCGTTTGATTGAGGGTGATATGGAGGTGTCTTATATGGTTTACACCCTATTTTTTCTAACCATACGTTAAGTTCTTCCTCACAAAACTCTGGTGCATTATCAGATACCAAGGTTTTTGGTACACCATTTCTAGAAAATATGACTCTTAGAATCTGCTTTATAGTAAAACCTTTCTTGTTTGTAACCCGGATTATTTCAGGCCAACCTGAAAAGGAGTCTACTAGTATTAATAAGAGTCCCACTCCATTAATGTATGCATGATCCATATGCACACGACTCCATGGCTCCACTTCTTTGGGCCACGAATGTAACTTGGTTTGTGTAAAGTTTCTTAATTCTTTACATTTTTTACACTTCTTTACATATTCCTCGACATCTCTTGAATAACCCGGCCACCAAGCTTCTAATTTTATCCTTTTTTATGTGGCCGCTACTCCACAGTGTATATCATTATGTACACTTTCTATTATCGGTTTTCTTTGTGTTTCTGGGGGAACTACCAGTGCCCCATTGCAAATCACTCCATGTTCTATTGTTAATTTGTGTCTTATTTCTTGATAGGGTCTTTCCGCCCCTAGAACAATTTCCCCACGAGTTTTTTCCTTATTCTTGATACTATCCTACTTAGCACCGGATCATGTCTCGTTTCCGCAGCCATTCTGTCTAAAAACAAAACATCAGTCTCTATCAAGTGTAGGAATGAATCTTCAAATTCTTCCTCTGTTTTGTCTTTTGACTCCTTGTAGAACCTGAATCTTGATAGTGCGTCCACATGTGGAATTGAATTTCCTTTGACATACTCTATATCAAAGTCAAATGCCATCAATCTTATCGCCCATCGTAGAATCCTTGATGTCGTGACTTTGGGTAATTCTTTCCTTGGGTTAAATATAAACTCTAATGGTCTATGATAACTTCTTAATAGAAATTTTTTCCCAATTAAAAATTGCCGGGCTCTGGTAGTTGTCCATACGATAGCCAATGCTTCTTTCTCTATGTTCGAGTAATTAAATTCAGTGTTCGTTAATCTTCTCGACAAATACATTATCTGATGTCCTTCTTGTGATAATATTCCAGATATTGAATGTTCACTTGCATCTGTAGTGAGTGTTATATCCTTTTTTTGATCAAAAATTTTCACTACAGGTTTCTTTGACATAATTTCTTTTAATCTTTCAAAAGCTTTTTGCTGTTCGTCTGACCACATAAATTCCACATTCTTTTTTCTTGCAAACGGTTCCATCAAGTCCATGTATATGGTAAGTATCGCCTGTAAAAATTTACCAATCCCCAAAAAGACTCCAATTCTTTTTTATTTGTAGGTGTAGCTACTTTTAGTATTTTTTCTATCAAGGCTTGGTCTGGTGATATACCTTCTTTTGAAATGGAATAACCTAAAAAAGATATTTTGTTAGAATTGCTTATGCATTTTTTTTCATTTATTTGTCATTCCAGCATTTCTTAATCTATTCAAGACTAAGTCAGTTTTTTCTTTTAATTCCTTTTCATTAGTAGCTCCTATGCATATGTCGTCTTGGTAACAAATCATATTTTGTACATTTCCTAAAACCTGTTCAATGGCCCTTTGAAATATGGCGTTTATGCGGTTTTTATTCCATATGGCATCCTTTTCCATCTTAGTAACCCCCGTATTTATCGTGGTTACTTCTTTGAAGTTTTCGTCTATTGGTATTTGGTGGTATGCTGTTTTTAAATCTGTTTTTGAAAAAATGGACATCCCTGCCAGTGCATGTAATGCAAGTTCAACATTGGGTATGGGATATGAATCCGAGCATATCTTGTGATTTACTCCTATTTTGTAATATCCACAAATACATAAATCACCATCTGTTTTCCTCAAAACTACCATCGGTGATGCCCACTTGCTACCTCCAGGTGGAACATGTTCAAGAAGGTCTTGTTCTACTAATTTACATAGTTTTGTCACTACTAATGTCAATAAATGTACTGGTAATTTTCATGCCTCATAATAAGAGGGGGAAACATTTTCTTTTACTTTTAAACTTACTTCCCAGTTTTTTCCATTTTTATTTCATTACTTAAATTAGTAGAATTTATATTAAGCATGTCATTTCCAATAAGCCTGTGGTTTTTTTTGCAACTTGTAACAACTATAGGTATTACTTCAAATTTTTCTTTTAACTCTAATGAATCTTCAAAGTATCCTAATATTTTTATAACCGACCCATCAAATTGGCGGAGTTGTAAACTGCTTTTTCGTAAAGGTGGCTTACCAATGTGTTCTCAAAAATTTTTTGGTATCAGTGTTACTTTACTGCCAGTATCCATTTGCATATCTAAATTGCAGTTATTAATTTTGACCTTTACTATAATGTCTTTTTTCTTATGTTCAATTCTTTTTAAAGTCTTATTTTTTAATGTAAAACCTTCCCTATCGGTGTCATTTTCTTCAATTCTTTCAACATTTTTCTTTTTTAATTTACACACTGCTTTAAAATGGTTCTTTTTTTTTTAAACAATTATTACAAGTTTTCCCAAATGCTGGACACTTTTCCTTTTTCACTTCGTGTTCACATCCACAATACGAACACCTTATCTTCTTTAACATGTACGTATCAGCAAAATTTTGTTCGCTGGGTTGACTTTTATGATGGTGGTATTTCTGTATTAATTCTTGTTGCTGCATAAAGTCAATACATGTATTTAAAGACATATTTCCTATTTGTAATTGTTCCAATATTTTATATCGGTGTGACGCATTGGACATACCTTCAATTAGTCTTAATTGAATCAAGTCCTCTTCAATAGTCTGTTCGTCTTGTTCAAGTTTTTCAAATTCATAATATCTACTTGCATTTCGTAGATGGTGTAAATATTTTATAATTGGTTCGTCAATTTCCTGTTTCATTGACATGAATTTCATTCTTTCTGCCACTACCAGCCTTTTCTTGGGTCTCATATTTCTTCTTATAATCTGACTTATTTTTTCAAAAGTAAGGTCTTCCAAATTTAAGGGATATGCCATGGTGGAGACTTTCATTACCGCCTCGCATCCAGCTGTAGCCAAAAATAAATCCGTGATTTCATTTTCGCCCCCCTTTTCCTTGTTGTCTTTCAACTTTTTTGTTCTCGCAGTGGCAGAGAAACAACAAATCCATGTATCCACGAAATCTGGATCTTCCAGAGACAATTGATATCCTATTGGCGACGCCATTGTTGTGATGCAGAAGTTAGCACTAATCAGCCGCTAAGCTCGTACTACTACCTCGTTATTCCAGTGACCACTTATATGAGTGTTCACTTATGCTTATACAAATTATGCATACTAATTTGCTAGTATCACTACAAAAACAAAAGAATATTAATATACAGCCTAGTGTGTCTGAAGATTAAGTTTTTAATATTTTTTATTGTTCAAAACACAAACATACACACACACACATAAGTGGATATAAAAGTCAAGACCCAGATGTGACAGTCTGTGCCATGCTAAACAAAATCATCAGGCCATGTAAGTAGTGCTTGACTCTATTTAACTATCTATCTATGCAGATTAAGAGAATCATAGGAGAAATAAGGAGAGAGAGAAATATATATATATATATATATATATATATATATATACACACAGGTCAGTGATGCATTGTGGGTAGCCCATTGTATTATTATAACAGTTAATTTAGTAGGTGTGATTTGTTAACTATTTACTCATATATATATATATATATATATATATATATATATATATATATATATATGTGTGTGTGTGTGTGTGTAATATATTATATATATTATATTATATTATATGCACAACACTTATTAGAAAGTGCTCAATATCAGAGATAGAGCTAACATATTTGGTTGGATTGATGTGAGTTTGTGACCCTGGGTTTCATGCTTTTGCAAACTTTGTTTGACGATCGCAAAAGTAATTTATTCCAAACAAACTTTGTCTGATGATTGCAAAAGTGTGAAACGTATGGTCACAAACTCACATGATTCCAATCAAATTATATATATATATATATATATATATATATATATGCATGCAAGAATATGTATGAAAAAGAAAAAAAACTATTTTGTCATTGAAATGTTTTCAATTCAACTCATTAGACATATTTGAAAGTCTGTCAACCTCATCTACAAAAGTGAAGATGGAAATTCTATACCAGAAAATAATGTCACAAAACTCAACTTGAATGTTTAGATCATCTGAGACTAAAATGTAATTCAACTGGAGATAGTTATCTCCCTTTAAAAAAAACACAGGAAAGAGAACGTGATTTACCAGGAATGTTGTCCATCATCTGGAAACGAGCAGACATCAAGCCAAGACCCAAATAACTGCAAAGAGACAAAGCAGAAAACAAAGATGTTAACCACAAAATTGCAATATACCACACACATGCACACATCATCAGTGTGTTCAGGTGAATACTAGGTAGTGAGACAATCACACCCACAAGAGGAGCATGCATCAACAACCTAGAAGGATTTGTCTAGAGGTACAGCCATAACAGTACTCTTCATCAAGGCATTCAGAGGCCCCTTTGGAGACTACTTTACAGCCAGAACACATTAAAAAAAAAAAAAAACACAATAGACCTGATATTATACAGAATCAAAAAGCTGATTAGACAACTAGGAAGGATCAGTATAAAAATAAGTAGACATAATACGTCTGTATTATTCAATGAAATAGGTTTGAATGAAAATATTCTACCTATATATATATATATATATATATGATATCAATTTCAGTCATCACCTTGTTGCACCTCAGTTGCGTCTTAATAGTTTTATCACCTTACTTGTGGTTAAAATTGATTAAAAATGAAATATATGGTGCCATGAGGTTATCCTAAGAAAAAAAAAAAAAAGACAACCTTTCCACTTACCTGTGTGTATAAAGTTTGTAATTTGTTCCGAACAAAGTAATGTTTTTCTTGAAATTTTCTGGAGCCTGTGCTAATGTTGCCTTTAAAAAATGAAAGGAAAAAGAAAGGTAGTTAATGCAATGCATTTGCCAAAATGATAAAACATGGCTATGAAGAGGACATCTGAAGAAAGAAACAGAACCTTTATTAATGGCAACTCCAAATGCCATAAGAACCAATTATATGAAGGGCAAGACAAAAATAGCAAATAAGAAATAGAAATGAAAAAAAATAGTGTATAAAAATGTCAACTGTTTGGAAATAGAAATGAAACTTTCAGATTGGCTCAACCATATGAGCAAAGGTGTATAAAAAAAAAAAAATCGTATTTGTGACAGGTTGGAAAGTGAATAATTGATTGTGAACTGTGCAAACAACAAGGATTCAGCCATGCAAAACAAAGGTATATGAGCAAACAAGATTGTCTTAGAGGATAAAAAAAAAGAAAAACAAATCAAACTTTTGGTTAGAGGAAGGAAACATTTCAAATTATGGATTCTGTTGGCAGAACACAATTTGAAAGAAAGTGAATAATATAAATTATATATATGGAATATATATATATATATATATATATATATATTGGACACACACCTCATTTTATCCTTTTGAGAACTGAGAATATAACCTGTCTGAATTTTGTAGAATGAATGACCTAATCTCTTCAAGACTGTTCCCATGCTTCCTTCCAGCTAGGAAGAATCTTGAAGAACCAGAGTGTAAAGCGAGTGGCCATTATTAAATATAATTAAATAAATGGCAGAACTTTGAAAAAGTTTGCAATAATAAGAAAAAGAGTAAAAAATATAAGGCAAGCAAACAATATATGCAAGGGAAAGCAACAAGTAATATGCCAAAAAATTCTCAAACTAAGAATTGGGGTCGAGACACAAGCAACTTCAGATGAACAAATGCAGTGTTCTAACTTCAAATCAAGACAGACTGGGACTGAGTCAGATAAAACCAAGAAATGACCTATTTTATTGGCTAGGAAGAAATTCCAGCATACATTTATATGCTTCTGTCTATAAATTGTGTAGAGTGGGGGAGTTTTTTGCAATCATTCCAAATAGTATTGGAACCAAAATAGCAGAACTGGGAATCAAAGGAAGAGACCAAGTCATCCTGACAATGGTACTGAAAAGAATGCTGGAGATCTGCTGCCACACAAAATCTGGTATAAACCACTAGTTACAATGGGTGCAATCACTCAACAAGTGTAAAAATAACAAAGAAAATATAAATTACGAAAACAAGAAAATTTGCTAAGCGAAAACTTAAATTTATACTGGTACCAAGTAGGTGAGGTCTGTTATTTAATTTATACAGTTAAGTTAGATAAATAATGGTAAAGACTTAAAATTCTAAGCAAAAATTGGTAGAGATACTTACCGGATTGAAAGGGACAAAAGTGAGTTGGGTTGAGCCTCCCCCAAGATCCAAAGCAACAACAGTCGGCTGATTATTCACCAGCAAATCTGCAAAGATTTATTTTTTCAGAATTTAATTCAATTATTTTTTTAATACTTCGTTTTCAATCAAATAAACCTTTTAGTATTAAAGCTGATTTTTTTTTAATTAGTCTCAAACGTTCTTGTTCTACTGTCCATGTTTAGGGTTTTGTCTATTACCTTTTTTTTTTTTTTTTTTTTTTAGTACTGCTCAGTTATTGCTCACCCTCATTCTACTGAGTCTTTGTCTGTACCACCAGGGCCAAAGGATTGAACACACAATTACTTTTGTACTGCTCAGTTACAGCTCACCCCTGATTCCACTGAGTTTGTGTCTGTACTACCTGGCCCAGGGACTGAACTCACTATCATTACAAATTCACAAGCCATAGCTTTAACCATCTACTCTAAACAACAAAGACAATTCTAGCACTTATAGATTAAATAAATGCTTGTTTGAAATTCCCTCAAGGTTCTTGGGCCGACATAAACCTGTTCAAGTCTTGGGTTAACTGTTGTCTTCCCAACATATCCTCATAAGCTGTATCCCTTATCTCTTATGTAACACTACCTCGAGTGACACTTAGGCCTTGTACAGTGTAAATGTTATTGCAAAAAAAATAAAAATAAAAAACAGGGCAAGCAAAAGCTGAGTAATATGAAATGAAGAATTAGACAAGATATTGCAAGTCATGAACAGTAGAACAACAACAATCTATTCCTGTAGTTAAACAAAGAGCTCAGTTTGAAATTCCTTGAAGATTAGCTGAAGAAGGCCGGAGGATATATTGGCCAAAATGTTATAATAATAAAAAAAAAAAGATGAGGACTTTGGTAATTGTAATAATAGTTGTTTCCTTATAAGGAAATATTTGGCATTTATTGATCGAGCATCCATTGCTACTTTTGATTAAAATTTATAAAATCTTTCACTTAAAATATTTTTCTGGAAAATAAGTTTCTCAAGTCCACTGTTATGACTCCTTCCAACATTGATGGAGGTTTCCTTCCTAACTTTTTGTTTGAAGTCATATTGAACTTGATTATGTTGGTATTTTCTCTTCAGGTTTCAAGTGCTATCCATTTTAGTTGTTGCTATTGCTGCAAATCCTCAAGTCATGTGATTTCAGTTCTTTCTTGCAGTTCTTTATTTGTGATTCTCTCTGGCTGTAAATAATGATAACTCTTCATCACTGAAATTCAGACAAAAAGATTTGCACGCTAACTCCAGCCAACAGTACGCCTTCCTGTTTATGCCATTTTAATTTACAAAAGAAAGGTGGGAGAATTCAAATCCATCAAGCTTGGTAAGTACCTATATGGGTGACTACTTGCAAATACCAATATGTGGTATTGGGTATGACAATAAACTACATCCGCATCCTGGGTAAGACGATAAACTACGTCCAACAGCAAAGCCTCTGATCAGGAGGTTTTTGAGAGCGTGTGACCATCTCTTAATTGCTGGTGTTCTCAGGTTCACCCTGACCCGGGGTGGTAGCACCTGTTAGGGTCCCAGCTATGAGCAAATAGTTAACTTCAAAACTGAGTGTAAAAACAGGTTTTAATACCCCAAATAAAATTATTACAAGAAAAAAATTTTTGAAGAAAAAATACTATTACCATCAAGATATTTTGGAAAAAAAAAATATTACCAGCAATACATTTTTAAAAAAAAAAAAAAAAATATTATCAGCAATACATGTTTTAAAATAATATTACCAACTATACATTTTTGAGGAACACATTACCAGAAATAGATTTTTGACAAAAGAAAATATTACCAGGAAAAAAAAAAAAAAGAAAGTTGTCAGAATTAAATAAACCATTGATATGCCGTTAAACACAACAAACCAAACCAAACCAATATGTGGTATAATGGTTCAGAATGGCTCAGAGAACAGATTTCAAGGTGAAAACTTAAAATTTTTGATACTGGTATCAAGTAGGCGAGATCTGTTGTTATTTATTATAAGAAATCAGAGAAAGTTTGAATTGCAGTCAAATTTGTTACATTCACTTATACATAAATAACCTTAGGAAACACAAGAATCTGTAATGATTCATAAATAAGTAGCAGGAGTTATGTCCCCTGCCTTGTTAGGTTATAGTAAAGGAAGGGAAATAGATTTCCCATAATGAACTAGGAACAAAGTTTTCACGCAAAAATACAACGCCTCTTTCTTACCACCACTGTTAGACTAGAAAGACGTGTTTTTTTAAATTAGCTCACAAGAAAGATGTCTCGTCATACAGACAAACCTAAAATTATTTATTTTTTTGCATTAACACATACAAATCAATTATATAGATAATGATAGATAGATAGCTAATATTAGATAGCTAGATAGATAATATTAGTGGTCTATATATATATATATAAAAATTTCCAAGGGAATAGAATCCAGGTAGAGCTCAATGTCCAAGACAGAGCAAGAATATAATATAAAAGGCTCAAACAATAATATTCCATGGTTATAATTTATTACATTGGAATCGTAATCAAGATCCAAATCATCAGACCAACAAATTCATTGGATCGTGATTACAATTCCAATGTAAAAAATTATAACCATGGAATATTAGTGTTTGAGCCTTTTATATTATATAGAGTGTGTGTGTGTTCTGTGAATATGAGTTAATTATGTATGTTTAATCAAAAATCAATCATTTAACAAATATGTTATATCTTGTTGCATGCACACACAAATTGTTCATATTTTATTTCATATTTTCATGTAATATTGCACACAAATATTAATTTAACATATTGTAGACAGGTGATATAATCCCAGATAAAAATAACAAAACTAAGAACAAGGCGTCCCACAAATAAATCTCTCTCTTCTCCCACACCCAGGATAAAGAGAGTAGGGCAGATTAGGTGGGTGTAGTCTTGGTTGTCAGTCTAGGAGGAAGAAAACTCTGAATCCAAGCCAACCTGAAGATTGTTGACAAAGGGGGTATGAACGTTTTATAGGAGTCAAGGGCCACTATGCAGTTAGGAGATGGAAAACTCCTATTCAAAACCTTATGACTGTAGTATCATCTGACATGTGGCATGGACAGGACATGGGGTTATGATGGAGAGAGGAGAGGGGGCATTGCAGGACACAGGCCACTTTAAACAATTAATTTTGGCAGTCAGTTTATTAAAAAAAAAAAAAATTACTGAATTCTCATATGTTGTTTGAAAGGAGAGTCCATTCATATATATATATATATATATATATATATATATATATATATATATATATATATGAATGGACTCTCCTCTCAAACAACATGAGGGTTCAGTAATTTTTTTTTTAATAAACCACCTGCCAAATTAATTGTTTAAAGTGGCGTGTGTCCTGCAATATATATATATATAATAAAAAGAAAGCACAGTAATATATATCATCCAGTGTTCTTATTGATATTTTTATAAAACAGTGCTCAATATAAATTTGCATAGCATTAATATTATAAATTAACTGATTTTTAATTTAATTATATAATTAAATTTGAAGTTTTTAGCTTCAGTTTTTGAAACATGGTAATTCCTGTGTAGCGAAGAAACCATATTTTAAATCAGTTAATTTATAATTATATATATATATAATATATATATATATATATATATATATATATATATATATATATATATATATATATATATATATACACACACACACACACACACAGATATGTGTAAATAAGGATAAAATCATGTTAGGCAACACGTTTTCATCCTCTGAGGAATTTTATCAAGGCAGATGTGAGAATTTTATTTTGTAACGAGTATTTATGGACAAGAGCAAAAATAAATACTGGTGACAAAATAAAATCCTTACATTTGCCTTGATAATTTCCCTTAGCGGACAAAATCTAT